>JABXWE010004151.1:0-39537 GCA_014611495.1 Limonius californicus
GAACTGAATTGAATTGTATTTACAGTTGTTCCCAAATATGCCATAAAATTTTCCCTTGTTGATAAACTTAAACTTTTATACACTAACTCATACATTGAATATCAACTATTCCATAACAATTTAGTTTGTTTTTTTATTTTCTTTCTTTTGTCTTCTCCACACGGAAGAAAAGCTGCTGAACTTTGAGTTACTGATTCGCGGTTTCGTTATTTTAATATTTCCCAAAATTTCTAATAAGGGTAAAAAAATTAATTATCACTTTCTAGACCTATAGCATTGCCATTAATTTGCACATTGTGTACTATATAGCGAATCAAAAAAAATGTTTTCTGAATATCTGTACTATAAATAGGCATTAAATATTGTTAGGTAAAAACAAGCAGTCGCCAAAACAATTTAATTTTAACATTGCTCGATCCTTGCCGGCGTCTTCATTGTTCGTTGCAGTAGAAAAGCTCATTAACTCTAAACTGTTTTACGATTTCTTCCCCTCCCCAAGTAATGAAAACCGCAGACCGCGTAATTAGTATAACTTTAATTAATGGCGTCAATCAAGAGTTGCTGGCCACATCAAATTACTTCGACGTCCCTCGCATTTGAGATAATGGCCGATTTGCTGCTCCGATGCTGATGCTGATGGCTCCTAATCCACGGAAACGGAACAAGACGTTGATTAAACGGCGGATATCGGCAGTTTCGTGCTTTAAGAACTAGATAAGACGGAAGGTTAACTTTACAGTGGACTGAAAAACAAGTTTTGCTTCTTTTTCGTTAATTCTTTCAGGCTCAATTTTCATATTGGCATCTCATAAATGAGTTAACATAATCTTGATTAGCATTATATAGCAATATAGAAGTTGTTAATGTCGGCTCCTCTTTGTACTTTCCTAGTTCACTATCGGAATGTATTTATCGATGACGAGAATTTACAGTATTAAGATTTTGACTAAAATACACGTTTTGAAACTCCTAACAATTTTGATTTTAAAAACATGTTGTTGTGTTGTATGTGCAGCATAATTTGGGAACCATCGGGCCGATACCAATGATATTTGAATTAAAACGATAATTGCTGGAGACTAATCAACTCAAGGAATTCCAGCGCCCCGGGCAAATATTTAAATTGCGCCCTTAAGCAATAAATAAACAAACAGCGCTACCTTACATCTAGCAGGGCTGCTTAGGCCTAGCTGTAGAATAGATTGATAAGCAAGTGTTTAACGCATCCGGGGCGCCTCCATTGCATAGGTACTCGTAGTTATAATTGAATAAACACTACTGATTTAGATACGATGTCTATGATTTACTTTTTTAAGTACACAACGCAAAATGACGCCATATACATTAGACATCCCTGTGAGTATATTCTTTTTTTGCGATATGGATGTATTCGCGCTCAGGTGGTGGTTGGGGGGGCTCGATTTGCGTTCCCCCCCTCTCCCTGTCCTTTGTAGCCCCACCCCTAACTTGGGCCGGCACTGAAGCTAATAATTTCTCAAAGGAAGTCAGAAGCGAAAATAGAAGTTAGACAATGTTTTCCTGAAATAATTTAAATAAAAACTATTTTTTTTTTAATAGGACGTCAATTTTTATTACACCTACAACGCTTTTTTCTCGAGCCCTCTAGATTTATAAATAAGGCTATTACGAGTTTGATGCGTGTTTATTCCAAAACCAGGTATACAAACTATAAATTGCAGGTTATAGCTGCTACATAGTTGAGATTGTAAAACACTATGAAAGTGGCGAACACAAAAATTAAAAGCTTAAGGACTTTTTGTTCTACTTTAAATAAAGCAGGTGTGGTCTTTTTCGGTGAACCAGCTGTAAATCATGCGCCTTTATATCGTTAGCACGGCTCTAAAGTTTAATTTTTATTTGAATAAATAAGTAAAATACAATCAAAGGCTATGAGGGTACCAACTGGCAGATTATAAATACCGAAGGTGTAATATTTTGCAATTTTTGGTCAAGTGCAACCTTTAATAACTATTGATACGTTTCATAAACCAATCGAGTGACTGTATACCTGGATCACCTGCTCGTATGGGAACCAGAAAATATTGTAAAGCTAAATAATAAACACTCCATCTCGACTGCCGCCCACATTTGAAGTCTGATTTTTTCTCAAAACACTTACAAATTTTCAATGGAAACTTTAACTAGTATTTATTTAACATATATAAAGATTAAATTAACACAATAACTAAACATGTGAATTAATATTAATGCAATTGTTATAGTTGGCACCCTAGTGTATACTTCGTTTATGGTCCACGTCAAGATATACCGTTAACCACTTTAAAACGGTACTTGTAAAACAAGGATGTACAAACTACTTATAACTTCGCCTAAACAACTTAGGTAAGTGTTAATCAGGGAATATCAGGCACCCTTGACGAGGCAATAGCGATATATCTTGAAGTGAACTATACCATCAGCATTATAAGCATTCCTTGGGAAAATACCATTACGAATATGGTCTCATTTCTGATTTTCTTTGTTTGGTCCTAAATTATCAGGCATATTGGTATCCTTAATAATTTGACAATAACGGAGAGCTATTTTAAACATTATATTTTTGTATTAATATCTGTACGCCTACTTTAACAAATAAATAGAAACGTAGGTTATTGTATTTCGCTCTGAGGCAAAGAAGTAGAAAGTCTTTATAATTCAAATAAAAATAAACTTGATTAAAAACTGCCCAAAAGAAATAAGCAGAAAATACAAATGCGATGACTATTTTTTAGTTCAGTTTCCACTTCAGATTCAGAAAGTTATAGCGAAGCAATTTACCCATTTATTAAATTTCCATCCATAATCTATAAATGGATACTTGACCGTAATGAAACATTTTAATTCAACCCCGATTTACCTACAGTTTCTCTTAATTTATCATCACGCCTCCTCGCCTTCGCTTTCTTTCAAGAGCTTCAACACGAGGATGCTCTTCATTTAAGACAATTAATTTAATCTGAAGATTTGGCACGTTCTGTGGGAGATGCGCCTTGAGTGCTGTTCTTTAGCATAAATTCAGTCACTCTTAATTGCTCTTCACCCAGTCACCGCCTACTGTTGCAGAAATTATATTAAGTGGAGCTGCGTTTGCATTGCTAGTGCTAGCAATTCATTTAATGGGAATCTTCGGGCTTTAATTAAGTTTTTTATTTGTTCTAATACTGTCTATGCGGAGTTTTATAATTTCTACGGACCAGCATCGTAAGGAAAATTTGATGGTGTTACAAAATAACAGAACTAAGGTGACACACTCTTCCCGAATCACTCTTTTGTAAAAATTAACGTGTAATTTAACTTTATTATTTTAGAAAATAACAATTTCTTTTTGTAAAATTGATGTGTTTAAGATTTTCGAACAGGAACTTTAAGGGGTAACTGACGTCAGGGTGGTCTGATATGCACCACAACATAACACCAAATACTCTGCAATTATTAAAGGGTAGCCTGCGGCATATTTCTGTATGGCTGCTTTATAATGTATGGGACAGTAATGACATTTACATTTATAAAACAGTGTCATTTGCGGCTGTAGAAATGGAAATAAATTAAAATCCTTTCATAAACCAAGCATAATAGCGCCGTTAAGATAACAAATTGCCATTATGCAGCACTTTAAATAAAAGTGTGAAGTGGAATTAATTTATGGAACGAAAGTTGTAACATAATTTACTATTTGTTGTTGATTCGAAAATTGCAGGAAATCATCTATTGTGTGCAGCGGTGAACGTATTTTCAGTTCAACATTGGTTTATTTAGTTGCACATTCGAAGCCTTTGTGCGATTATGGAAATTAATAATCGATTGGAGAACGTAATCGCATTATCAGTTACGAAATTGAATTTATGACATTCTATCTTGATCGTTCTTATATTATAGTTCTTCACTGGAAAATTGCGGAGACCTAACCGCAGTATAACGTTGAAAAATATAATTTTTTTCTTAATTATCCAGTATATATGTAGGTTTGGCAATTTAATTCCTGGTCTGGCACAGCAAAGAACCAAAAATATTTCATATTTATTCAAAGTAATCTCTATTTACTTATTAAAGCTTTCAATTCTGCTATCACATTTTTGTTAATATCCTCTACGTCTTGAATTCGTTTCTTTGAGAACAACTTTTATGTTAAGAAAAAGTCTGATGGTGCCACTCAGGTGAAAAGGATGAGTGATTGGTTTCAACAACTCCGTGTTTCATGAGAAATAACTTCACAATCAGTGCAGAATGAGCAGGTGCATTGACATGCAACGAGAACTCTTTTCTGGAAATAGCCCTTGAAGAAGATGCTTGAATAATATTTGTATAGCTTCAACGTACACTTTTAATTTTAGGTTTTTCTAAATGAAACAGTTTAGATCTTGGTAATTATTTCCAATCCACGTCATGCTCTAACGTTGCGTCTCAGAAATTGTACGGAAACACCCATGTCATACCTGTGGCAATGCATACAATTTGCATTCTCGCGACGAAGTCTGCGCACATTGTAACTCTTCTCTGTGTTTGCTCATCTGTAAGATTGTGCGGGACAAACTTTGCATAGATCTTTCTCTTTCCCAAATCTGCATGTAAAATTTTCGAAGACTCTCCTGATAGATGTTCAACATCTTTTACCAGAATTTTATGAACGTTTGCTACCGAATCGGCATTTTGAAAGATTGACAGATGACCCAATCATCTTTGATATGTTTAAACTATTCGAACATACACTAGTACGACTGAAAGTATTAACACTGAAACAGTTTTGGCATTTCATAGGTTTCTGTTGAGTTTTTCTCTATTTTACAGCAAAATTTAGTATTCATTCTTTGCTCCATGACTACACGATGTACGCGCTAGGGTTCTGCGCAAAACTAACAATTGTTCGATCTTCATTTGACCACCCTCTATTTTTAAGACTTTGAAGCATTATACACTGCATTACTTTTAGTTTATTTTCATACGACTCCAGAGCTACAGCGTAAATGCCGGAATTAAATGGCCAAACGTCGTACACATATTATTTATCAAGCCAATGACACCTGCACGTACATGTTTGCTACAAACTAATATAGTAATATACAGTTATTGTAACAAAAACCTTTCTGTAATATTTATTAAATATTAACTAAAAGTTCGATGAATCGGGTAATCTATTATCTGGATAGTCTATTCATTGATGGACCCATGAACTGATTAATCGATCAATAGTGGAATTTGCGTAGATTTAATCTAGTACTTGAAATGGTAATGTTTAAATTATTAAAATTAACCACTTGTTTTCAATTGCCAGTTCGCCAATTATTACAAAAATCGATAAGAACAATAAAAGTATTAGCGCACACACATATAGTTTCATAATATTTGAGAAATAAGAAATCGAAATTAATATCACTGTGTAATATGCTCTACAAATAATAGGTTGTATACAGCGTGATGCAATAGGAGTGAATGTGCCGCTTCATAAAAATATTCTGCAACATTTTACAATTTTTCGCAGCTAATATGAGTGTCGGTTTACACGCAGATAATATTTGTTGGGTACGCAGTAAGAATAATTTGTTAATCAAATTTATCGTTGCAAGTTTATCCACACGAACCATGCCAAAAATTGGCTATATTTGATGTAATATCCTGTAACGCTTATTGTTTCATTGAAGAAAAGCAGTCCAAATATTTCTTGAACTTGGACTGCTACCCCGGAGTTTTCAGATTGTCCCAGCATGTATGATCAAGTTTCGTTTCAACTATGGGGAACAACCATACACGTACGTAGCCTTGAGTAATTAAAAAACAAAAACACGTCTTGATTTATACAAACATACATCGTACCCAATTCGTTTAATTTTAATTTGCCTACCGAAAATCAAATAAAACAACCGATATAAAAAGAATCTGTCAGCCAGATCGATATCAGATATTTCCAATTATACGTCGAATCCACCCCAACAGTTTAACTGGTTTTCAAATAATCGAAGCAAAAAAGGCAAACTTCGGCCTCGAACAAACTTGATTTAATTCAAGAGCAATTATTTCGCAGCGCCGTTTAAATATGGCACTAATTCATAGCCGCCTATTCGTTAGACTGTCTCTGTCACTGCCTCCGGGTATTGCGCCGTAAATCCTGCTTCATCTCTGTTCACCTCATCCGTGCACCATTTGCTCCCGACAGATTTATTAAAGCATATGAATTTTCCTCGTCTGGGGTGGCGTATGACAGATTTCTCTGCCAAACTTTGCGTTAAGTTCTTATTTGCCAAACTTACTGCTTGCAAATAAGCACGCATCCACCACCCTGAGCCATGAAATAAGTTTGTTGTCCACAAACTACCTGAAGTTTAAATTTATAATAAAATAACTTAATTTTATAAAATCCTTTTACTCTTTTCCAAAATAGTGTCAGATAACATGTGCAGATTTAATTAGATCATTTAAAAATACGGATACGTAGATCATGTATGTTTATATGACGCCACAGCTCAGCTTGGTGTATAAACAGAAAATGTTTGGTTTCTAACTATGTCTTATTATATTACCCCTCTGTTGGCGAGAACAATAAATAGAAGAGAATGAGAAGAGCTGACGAGCAGCAACAAGGAATGCACTGGCAAATCCATATGGTTTTTGTTTGAGGTATACCAATAGTTTGGGGTTATATTCAGCTTTGTTTTTAGATGTAAATCTAACTGAACTACAATGACACAATCCAGAAGCTTAATAAAAATCAACAACATAACCTCAAAAAGGTACGACTCTTTTAGTAAGTTCAAGAATGAATGAAGCAGTTCCAACTGTGCGCTAATTACTATAGAAAACAGCAAAGCCTCAAGTACGGTATACAATCCAAATATTAATTCTCTACTCATACAAGTACAGTAATTTAGTGATTGAAGAACACTGCCCAAAAAATGATAACAAACATATTCTTCTTCTTTTTCTTCGTCTTCTTCTATTTCTTCTTCGCCTTCTTCTATTTCTTATTCTTCTGGGTATAGGCCAATGCCTTGATAATTACCTACAATGGAGTAAGTTTAACCGGCGTCCGCAGTACTTTGCTATGCTACTTAAAATACAATTGTTTTAATTTTGACAACCATATATTGAAGTAAAAAAACGAAAATTTCCTGCGTTAGAAATTTTAAATGCGGAATCAATGATGACTACACTAAAATATACATTCATTTTTCTTTAAGTTGCACAAATTACTGTTTTTTGTATAGTAGTAATATATTCCAATGTTTGATTCGATTAAAACTCCAGTATAGGTATAGGTAAAAAATCCCTAATAGCTGGTACATGTACGTTTTTAAAAATAAACCGAGATACAGGTACACGTACCATACAAGTGTGCCTTCAACCTATATACAAACTGTTTCGAATAACTTTCTGTACATGGAAATCTCGGTTGTAAACGGAGATACGAGTATTTGGTAGGTACTGTTGCGAAATGTTGAGCCGAATAAAACGTATATACATAGATATCATATAAGCAGTAGTCGCAACGATGCTTTTTAAAAGTATCTCGATAACGATACCAATACTTTATCAAAAAAGCATCAAAAAGCAAGAGACTCCGATACTCGATACTTTTTAAAAAATATCGCGATACCGATAGTCGATCCTTAAAAAGTGTATAGCTATACTTTTAGCGATATTTTTCCGTTGGGGAACGGAGAGTAAAACATAAACATACGCTTTAATTAGGTACTTTAATTTTTAAATAAATGTTTAATAGTTAATAATATTATTAAATGGAACTATAAAAAATAAGTTACAGAAAAGCTTTATTCGGTTTTAAAAGTAGCTGCATTTTGAAATTATTATCCGTCTTTTACCGGTGATCTGGGAGGATATTTAGAAAAATAGTTCTTTTACGTCCTTAAAGCCTGATCCACAAAAAAGGTTTAAGGACTAATTTGTTAATTGTTTGCTGCCTTACTTCGTTGAAATTCATACTTTATATCGGAGAAAATTGCTAAAATTATAATCAAATCAAGTACATTTAAAGTAAGTTATAAAACAACAAAAAACACTTTCAACACCTTATTCAACGCAAAAGACAGAACTAACGATTTTTTAAAATCAGGTATTTACAAATTAAACTGTTCACATTGTAATTATGTATACATAGGTCAAACAATTAGAAATTTTGACACCAGATACAAAGAACACATACGCTCATACAAATATAAACACCCAGAAAAATCAAACTATGCTAGACACTTATTAGAAAACAATCATGCATTGACATCAAATAATATAATAACATTTTTACACTTCTGTGATGATAAACGTAAATTGGATATACTCGAGGCCTTTCAAATTCACAAACACACTTTAACAAACACACCTTTAATGAATGAGCAAATTGAGCTCATAAATTCCCCGCTATTAGAAGTTTTGGAATAGAAGAGCCCAAAACCAAGATCCAGTGTGCTGTTACCCAAGCAACTACAAATGTTTACTTCATTAAATGCTTTTGATAATGACATATTGTATGTCGAAATACGTATAAAGCAAAAATAAATAAATACCTGTTGAAATTGCCTTTTATTATTATTAATATATTAAGGACTAATGCTTAAAAGTCAACTATTAAACTATTTCAAGATACTCGACGGTAAAATAAAATATTGAGTACTGTTACTGTTCTGTTCATCCTCTCTATATGGAAAGGATAAACAGCTTAACAAACGGCTGTGGGGATTTGTTTTAACCAATACTTACATTCCTACGTAATATACCTAAACGTGTTTACATGTTTAGGAAATGAAATTATCTATTTAGTTTGATTACCTAGAATGTTCCAGCAAAACGGTATCGCTAAAGTATCGCAAATCCGCGATAATCGATAATTTTAAAAAAGTACCGCGATACCGATACTTAGTCCTTTTTTTGAAGTATATCGCGATGGGATAATCGATACTCAGAAACTATCGCGATACCGATCACTGAATATAGGTACTTTTACTTATCAAGTATGGTAATTGTATACATGCCCTCCTTGTTCCTTGGCTAAATGGGCTACAGCCCAAGGACGCAATTGATCCAAGGGCACTTAAGAACCCAATATGTTTTATTTTTTAATTTTGGATACAAAAATCTCTATTTAATGTGAAATGTCGTCAAAATTAAACAAAAATATTTACTTAATTAAACAATAATTGAGTTGCAACAACAGCTGTGCGATTCTATTTAAGTATTTCTCGCACCAACGGTACCTAGTAGAAAGATCATTTTGTACTTTGTAACGAATAAAAAATGATCTGCGAGCATCGGTAGGACAATCCAAATTAAAAAATTTAAGTATTCTATCCATAGAATATGATATTATTATTATTATAATCAAATTCCCTTCTACCTATTCGGTGTCGGGTTCCATAGAATATGATATATTAGAAATGATAGACCATCATGACTCATAAGGTAACTTTCCCCATTCAAAAGCGCTCCAATAAAAAAAAATTCAAATGGTAACCCACTGTGTGATGCGCCATTAAAAAGTCCTTACAAAATGCTATTCAATAGTAGCAAACATTTTTCCCACTCGTTCCGGTAAAAATAAAAAATAAAACTCAAAACATTGAGAACCAATTACTCTAATTCAAATTAAAAAATGTTAGATTAAATGTTCAAAATGAGTTCCATCATTCTCTAGGCAATAGTAAAGTCTACTCTCAAATTCTCTGCGAACATTTTTGGAAGGTTTTTCGCGGAATAGCTCAACACTCCTGAACTATTCGTTATCGTAGTTGTGCTAGGGACTGAGGCTGAGCTTTGTACGGATTTTAAATGACTCCATACAAAGAAATCTACTGGGGTCAAAATCTGGAGATTATGGCAGCCATGTTGAAACGAATGGGAAAAAATGTTTGGTATTAATGAATATAATTTTTTAAAGCTTTTCAATGCGTCACAAAGTGACTGTTTCCATTTGATTTTTTTCTGTTGAGGTAACTAGAGCCTAATAAGTTGAAGGGGTTGAATGGGCAAGGTTACCTTATGAGTCATGATGATTTCTTCTCCATGTTGTAGAAACGTTTTCTAGAAAAATTCAATACCTATTTTACTTCCAGAGCACATTGTACGTTTTTATATTGACACCCTATATGTATTATTTAATCATTGTTCAATCCGACGTGATTAATAAGGCGCCAACTTTTTTTATCCCAGGACTACCAAACTTGCTAAGACGGCCCTGATTGTACACCTAAAATATTCTTATAGCTTGGAAACAGTGGAATGCAGCGTCCTTACATTTATGGACAGCTACTAGAAGAAACGGCTACAACGTATTCCTTTTATTTCCGCCTATGAATTTTAAACGTAAATACCATTAATCTAATAGTACACGAGCAGATATGAATATAAATTCGGCTGTAATTCCAACCATATTTTTCGAATGAGTCCCTCAGGTGTAATTCTTTTCGCTGGTCACGAGTTTAATTAGGTTTTTCCGCTTTCTGTTGTTTCCCGATCTCCTGAGATTCAGAATAAATACTCTTGAAGAATTTCATTGCAGAACTAATTGCCAGACTTTTCATTATTGCCTTTGTTTGCCGGTGGAAATGGAAAAATGCAAATTTGGCTGCATTCGCATAACAATGCCCATTGATGTACCCACTTGTCTTAACAGCTAGACGTTAATTTAACCTTCATTTAACCATTGCGGTTGGAATTACGTTTTGTTCAGTTAATTGTTACATATGTAAATTACATTTAATTTGCCAACTCCGTGTTATTTATACACAGAACTTAAAGGAACAAGTTTGCTACTGTTTAACCTGTTAAAACCCCAAATATTAATCCATCTTATATTTTTTTTCCAGTGCGAAGAGCCGCTGTCTACAGGAGACATATCAGTATTTGCGTCAAGGGCAGGACCCAACACATGCTGGCATCCTGGATGTTTTGCTTGCTGTGTTTGTCGAGAGCTTCTGGTCGACCTCATTTACTTTTACAAAGATGGACGGTTATACTGTGGACGACATCATGCCGAAACAATTAAGCCTAGATGTTCTGCATGTGATGAGGTATGAATACATCACGACAATAAAAATTTGATGAGGAAGAATGGAAAAATAAATCTTTTCACTATTATACCTTATTAAAAGTCACAGTAACAATATAAGTATTAGTCTAGGAGCATTTCTACTAAATATTAACATATACTCGTATAACACGTACTCCGATATATGCAATGCTTACATTTGTGTCTACTTCCACCTTACGAGGGACATGGAAGGACATAACCACTGCTGTAATTATTTTAGAAAATCCAGCAGCTGCTGGTTTCTTACTATTTATTTATTCACAAAACTGGTCCACTGTTATACCTTCTAGCTGTTATCTTAGAATATAAACATAGCCAATAAGAAGATAGTAAGAAGTATAGCACATATTGGGTGAAGTCAATTAAGATTTTTAAGCAAGTATAGGCAACCCTCGATGCAATAAACTAATATGCTGGCGACTGAATCGGTTAAACAGGGCTATTCACGCAAGGTAAAGAGCCTCCATACATGTTTTTATGCAACCCAGTTTACAATTTATAACTAACTTTGATTATAATTTAATTTTTTTAAATATTAGAAAACATACATAATATATACTCGCTCTTCACCTTTATACATTTTAATTCATATGACATTTAAGCACAAACAACAGACATTTGTCACTGGAGAGGTATATGTATACGAATTTTAAATGATAATTCAAGTGAAATATAATCGTAAAATGGGTTGCATAAAGGCATATGTGTATAAATAAACTCGTCGATGTCCATAATGGGATAAGGCAAATAAGTCGTTGAATAAAACCACAGTAATCCCACAAAATAAATATAATGTTGTTAAATGTATAAAATGGTGTAAACGTTTTCGAACCCGCTAGGGTTCATCTTCAGACTAGTAAGAGAAAATATCAAAATTACAAAATATTGAAGTATTGCAAGAAAAATTATTTGAATTTAAATAACCATGAAACTAAATGTGACACATCGTAATTAAAAAACTAAACATCTGACGGCAACACCGAAATTCAATATTATTGTAAGAAAAATTACACCATGGTAATCAGTAATATTTTGAATTTAAATTTGAGATACCCAAACATTGGGATTGAAATTTGAGTTGAATCGAATTTCTTCGATATTTTCCCGTGTATTGTATTTGTATTCGATACAAATTCAAGAAAAATCGTTCATGTTTTTTGGGTTGCCTATCGGAATTTCATGAATTCGCCATTCGTCTTATGCTTTTGAATTTCAAAAACTTGTCAGCATCATATGTAATTAAGGTTATAAGCGTATTCCTATTAATGCATTTTGACTGCACAATTAACATTTGTAATGGTTCAACTGCAGTTTTTATATTCTTCAGTACAAGCACAACAACATAACATAATTTTCCTGCTAACGGGATGTGATATTTGATTAATGTTACTATAAAGAATTACTGGAATTTCTGTCGCTCGGATTCGACGTTAAACTGTAGGTCCCCCGTGTTTCTACCTTAGCGCGGAAGAGAAACACGTGGCAGAGAAGAGGCCGATGCCCAGCAGTGGGACGGAAAGGCTGTTGATGATGATGATGACTATAAAGAAAAATACAATTTCCATATACATATGTAATTCCCACAAATGTTTAGAAAACTTTACGTTGGTCGAATTTCGTGAACGGATAGTTAACAACATCAAACTTAATCGTATTGAAACAGTGTTGCCAGATTATAAAAAAACTCACAAATCTAGGTATATTTTTCCCAATTTCGTATAATGAAATGTTTTCCAATTTTATCTATTTAATTTTTATCATGTTCTGCGACGCTAAATGACAACACTGTAACGTATTACCAGTTGAGATTGAATCAATTATTTATTTCTGATTTTGGATCACTCAGTGATTTTTGCACGAGATTCACATTATCTGCTCCACTTTCAAAGCATATTTAAACAAATACATATGCGCCAGCTGTTTTTAGTTTTAGGTATTTGAACCAAAATCAGCTTGTCAATTTTTTGTCGATCCCTGCCAAAGTAGGTAAAATCAATACTACGATGTAAAACAAACAAACCGTATTATTTGTGCTGAAATACACTACACTACACTAACCAGTATAAGAGAAGAAATTGTACTCGTACCAGTGTTGTCAGATTGGAATTTATTAGAATCAATTCTCTAAACTAAGTTTTTGTTTCCAAAAGGAAAATCTACCTATATTTGTGTCGTGCATGACTATTTTACCTACAATGATTACAATAAAAATCGTTGCAATTTTTGTTTTACTTTTTGGGTATATACCTACTTGTAAGTTTGACATGTTCTAAATTTATAAGAACACGTAAATATTATTTATAAATAATCAACATAATATACACAGCAACCTTACTAAACCACGAAATGCTTATTTTTCAAGACTTATCCTGCTGACAGATTCTTCCTTTTGCCAATTATGATATCAATAACTTCTCTTAAATACCAATTCGATTAGTAATTACTTTTTAAATGTAAAAACAAACGATATCATCGTTTACTAATTAAAAACAGATATTAACTTTTAACAATATTTAAAGTTTTTTAACCGTATAAGTTGCTTTAATTCAAAAAAAATACTTGAACATAATTGCTACCCTTGTTACAGATAATCTTGGCTGATGAGTGTACAGAAGCAGAGGGTAGAGCATGGCACATGAAACATTTTGCATGTTCAGAATGCGAACGCCAGTTAGGCGGTCAACGATACATCATGAGGGACGGCAGACCTTATTGTCTTCACTGCTTCGATGCCATGTTTGCAGAATATTGCGATTCTTGTGGTGAACCCATAGGAGTGGATCAAGGTCAAATGAGTCATGAAGGACAGCACTGGCATGCCACGGATCACTGCTTTTGTTGCCATACTTGTAGGACGTCGTTGTTAGGGAGACCATTCTTGCCGCGCCGAGGTGCTATTTATTGCTCCATTGCCTGTAGTAAAGGAGAACCCCCAACACCATCTGATAGTTCTGGTCCAGGTACTCGTCTACCGCGTCAGCAACCGAGAAACAGACCACCCCGGCCGCCTTCTCCCAATGGATCTAGTACTCCTCCTGCATCTCCTAGTAGACGTCCACCGCCATCACCAACAACCTCCTCTCCTTCATCTCCTCCTGGTCTGCCTCCATGTGGGCAATACTCTCGCCATAGTAGCTTACCAAAGTGTTCCCCTCCGCTCAGGTCTCCAAAAATGGGTAGAAGAGCTTTACAAAGATCACCAAAGCCGACTAGCGCTTCTATTCCTACGACGCCAACACCCTCAGATTCTGGTATTGCTGGGCAAATGGAACATTTACAAGTACAAAGTGAAGAGCTTATAACAAGAGGTCTTCAGTCTGCACCCCAAAGTCCGGGTGGAAGAGGACTGGATCGTGTAGTATTGGAAAGAAACTTAGAACGAATTTTAAGTGAAAGAGGAGGTCAGGCGCATACTACTGACTTAGAAAGATTACTTCATGCAAGAGACAGAAGCAGGGAACCTCTTCATCTCGCTGATTTGAGCTTGGATGATTGGCAGCCACGAACTGCTAGTGACAACAATCCATCAGCAGATAATAAAACGGACAATGGGACTACAGAAAAAGATAATAATAACGGTTCTAATGAGGAAGCACCTCCTCATGCTTCATCTATGCCTGAATTAGCTGTTCCTGGTTCAAGTGACACAACTCCAGGCGATTCCACAACGCCAGGATCGCCATACAAGAGAAGCAAAGGGTTGTTGAGCGTTCGGTTTCAAGGTGACAATGAAGCATTTGAAGCTGATGAAGGTGATTCTGGAACCATGGAAGCTAAGCGATTTCCAAGAAGTCGAAGTTATTCTGGCAGAACAAGACATAACACCAGCCTAGAAAGAAGAAGACCAAGGAAAACAACTTCCGAAAGCCAAATGGCAAGTACAAGCCATCATAATGATGATGATGCATCGAGCTACTGTTCAACTTGTTCATCAAGCTCCTCTAGTGATGACTTGGATTACCAATTACCACCACGACGTGCGTATGGTGGAGTTAGAATTTCATACGTTCCTAATGATGCTCTAGCATGTGCAAGACGGCGACAAGCTGCAGCTGGTCAGAAATCTCCCACCAAGAAGGGGAATATTGATGATAAAGATAAGAACTGTATCATATCATGATTGTTTCTGATTAGATTTATTAATGATGCCTTCCATTACATTTGTAAATGCCAAAAACATTAAGTAGGTATGACTACAATGTATCCAGGGTAACTGACAATTCGCAATAGTTTTTAGCACCTTTGCCTTCAAATATTTAGATAGTGCTTTAAAATTTTTATAAGAATTTTCATCTTTAATGAGTGTCAGGAACAATTTTTAAGTTGTGGTCTTTTTGAAGTAATTTGAAACATAAACCATATGCATAAAACTATACATACTACATCTGCTTTGTATGTAGATATGAATTATTAATTAATGTCCATAAAACTTTGTACGTTTGAAATCAAATGTAAATTTTATATGAAAACTGTACCTTCATTATTTATAATAAAGTAAATATACTGAAAAATGCCATACTATATATTGCTTCATATTCAGGGTGACACATCAAAGTATGCTGAATCAAACTGAAACTTCTTGTAGTATCTAGCGTTCATCCTAGTTTTTATTTTTGTTTAACACAAATTAATAGGCACGTCATGCCCTTATTTTCAAGACAAAGTTCAATTTCAGGCATACATATGTTTAACATTTGTTGCTTACTTCTAATTTATTTACATAATTCTTTTAGCACTTAATCCTCTTCTTTCTAATATCATTTTCATGAAATGTAAATGTCAAAAAAGAAAGTTTTATTGTACCCACATTCTGTAAGAAATAGTTATCCACTTCATGTGATGTATAATTTTTCATAAACCTAATCATTTCCGTAACATAACAAAACCTAATCTAACCTACCTTAAAATAACCTAACCTCAAAATGAATCATCTAATTGTTTTATGAAATGTAAGAGGTCTTGCCGTATAATGCTTGTCCATGAATCTAAATAAAGGAAATTCTTTCCCCATTTAGTTTAAGTTTGATTCAGGCCTAACAATTTGTGAAGCTGCTCAGATTTCAAAAAATTTATATCTTGATTGTACTACATGATTATAGCTTTCCAGCATTAAATCAATGTGTGATTGCAACAATATATGGCTCTGGATAAGATAAGAAAACCCAATGCATGTCTAATAAAATACCAATTATTGTTTTCAGACTAGTGTGTATTTTTGTTATTTTTATTTTGAAATTAAGAGTGTAATTTATGTTATAGTGTATTAGTTCTCTTTCAATTAAAATTATAAACTGAAACCTTGAATACAAATCGTAAATTGTAAGATTTTTATACAGCAGTACCATTGTAGTTATGTATCATACTGTATTTATTATATACAAATTTTAATATAATGTAGAATGTAAAATTTGTAAATATGTATTAACTCTCAGTTTTAATAAATATACAACCCAGAATTATAATTTTCTTTTGCACTTGTATGTATGCCTATACTAAGGACCCAAACAACAAGAAATCAATATTGTCCATTATTTCTTACTTTCGCGAAAATTAGATTAACTGATGCCCACTATCATCTATAATGTCACAGATGACCTTAACATGTAACTTTTTGTGCATCACCTTCCAGTTTATTTGATTTGATAATTAGCTCTCATAATACATACCAACTGGATGTTCCTGTATTAAATATAACTTTATATATCCCAGTTGCAAAAGATATTTTTTTCATCACATTAGTTCTAAGAATAGGACTGATAAAAGTATATGGTGCTTGGTTGTAAAATACACTAAGTGGTATCCTTTGCTCATTTAATATACAGGTTGAAAGTGAATGTTTTTCCTGTTTCAATAGCTTTTTAGCTCATGCAAACTTGAAATTCCTTCCAGTTGTGTTTGTAAATGACTACATGCGATTCATACTAATTGCATATTCTAATATAATTGAAAGTAACGATACACCACTATATTCGTGTACAATATTACGCATTAAAAAATGAGTCAAGAGAACAGAAAAATCGCTTGGTATGATTATTAGCAGTTGAGAAGTAGAAGGCACAGTGGCGGCCGGTGAGGCTTCAACAAGGTGCAGTGCATTTTAATTTTCTAAGCAACAATATATATTATTATAAGAAAAAACCCGCCTGAAATTAATGTGAAGTTCCTAATATCACTTAAAAGTTTATAAAATCCATTCTTGTAAATTGCTTTCAAACAATAATATAAAATAGTCATCAAATCAGTAATTACTTAACAAAAAGAAAACACATCAAAACGTATTTAATTTTTAAAATAAAATTATGCTCGTTGATTTTTCATCGAGATAAATTTGTCCGCAACTTTTTTTTCAAAATTATCAATTTCGTTAACTAAACTCCTGCTGATAGATATTGTAGCCAAAGCATTCAAGCGATCGTTAAGCATGGTGTTTCGTAAAAGGCTTTTTACACGCTTTAATGTAGAAAAGCAACGTTCAGCTTCAGCGGTTGTCATAAGTGTTGTTACAATAATATTTAGAAGTCTCAATGTTTCCATAAAAGTTTCAAGATTTTTTTTAACAAAAATTTTAAAATATTCATAACACCAGATATTTCTTTAAAGTCGGATCTTGTGTATATAACTTCTAACTCGGTTTTTAACCCCTCTTAGAGAGCATGGGATAAAAAGAAACTACTCTGTCTAAGATATCCACGGGAAAGTTTTTGTAGAATTTTGAAAAGGAGCTGTTGTTCAACAATGCAGCTGTTTCCAAATGCCTTCTAAAAGCAAATTGTTCTTTCATTTGAACCAAGATTGTATCACAATCCTTTTTAGCGATTACACTTCGTCTGACTCTCTGATCAATTATTCTACGTTTTACTTCAATAATTTGAATCAACTTTCTTCGTAATATCATCTGTCCGGGCTCTCATAAGAGAAATCCTTTCTTCACAATCAGAAATATCCTTCTGAATTTGAAAACAGTCTCTATTTCTTGACTGCAACTTGTTATAAAGTATATCCACATGCGGTAAGATGTCAAAAAATTTTAACCAGAACATGAACTTTGGATTCTCTAATGCCCATTTCAAACAATAAATTTCCTAAGTTCTAGTGCATTTCAGCCGTTTATTTTCAGTTTCTTCAAACGCCCCAAAAGAGCATCCTGGTTTTCATAAACTATATTACCTAACTAAGTGTATATTGTGATTTCAACGTGTTGTAACTACTTTTGGTACCTAGTCGTCTTTTCATAATCTCTTGTAATATGTCACAACGATGTAAGGAATTTGAGAAAAAAAGCTGGAATATCTGGCAGGCAAGCTGACAAGTAGGTAACTGCTCTTGAATTCTGTGAGGCGCTGCTTGTTGCATGAAACGATTCAATTGATGTGCATAGCAGTGGACAAAATATGTACAAGGGTATTTCTGTCTAATTTTCGCTTGTACACCCTCGGTTTCACTGCTCCTAACATTAGCACCATCATTAGTTTGCGATATTAATTTTTGTGGAGTTTGTGATATCAGAGGATTGATTTCTTGCAAGATGGAATTGTTTAGCTCTTCTGCAGTTTTATTCTTGATTTGAAAAATCCCCAAAAACGTTTATACAGTCTACCTGTACAAACATACCTAAATATTAAGACCATTTGGTACTGATTTGACACGTCTGTTGTGTCGTCTCACTGAATGGCTAAAAACTCAGGTTTCCCTATTTGGTCAGTAATTTCTTCTCTACATACTGCCAGCATGCAATCTAAAATTTCATTTTGAATTGTCTTTGATGTTCCAGCAAAAACTGTAGCACTTTTCAAATGTTCTTTTAATTCTGAATCTAACTCTGCAGCAAAGTCCACCAGTTAGCTAAGTATACCCCAATTTACTGAATTCTCATTTTCATCGTGACTTCTTAATGCTATATCAAAGGTGCTACAAAATCTTATACAGCTAATAATTCGTTATAATACGGGCCTGTTTTTTCTAACCTTTTCGTTATGTTTAGCGACACTTTCCCTATAGGCCGAATTTAATTGTGCTGCAATGTTTGCTTTTCCTAGAAAAGTATAGCTGGTGAATGCATTTAAATGATGTTTAGATATTTCGCGTTTTGTAATTTTTTTCCTGAGGTGATGCCAATCCTTTATTTCCGCCCTCCTTCAATTTTTATCCCTTCCCGTTCCGTCTTTATAAAATAAAAGACAAAGAAAACAAAATAACACATCACACCCACCTAACCGGCTGTTTTTTATAAGTCTGTAGAAAAACGATAGCTGTGCTTTTCTCTTTATTTTTTGTGCTAAATTTAAATTCGGCGTGGGACTGCCTAATGTTTTAATTTGAAGTTTTTCCTCAATCGAAAGTCTTGAAAAGTTAATCTCTAAAAGGCTATTAACACTATTTTATGTTTACTGGTCACAAAACTGCACTTTGGAATTGAAAACTTCGAGCGCGGGCGAATCTGTTCGGCCCACTAAATGAACGTTATAATCAATAATCATGATATACATATGGTCAGGCGATGTTTGCCGAATACAGAGAATCGTGGGGGTCGAATAAATGACATTTTCACGCCGCCGATTAAATCTCGCAAGGCGATCGCGAACTTTGCGACAAAAATCGCGGAATGGATGACAATTTAAGCAATAAAACGTTAGCTACAGAAAACAAACTTCTGTAGAAGTAGTTTATTTTAATCATTATTTAAATACAGCAAAAAAAAGATAAACCAGCTTGCATACAGAGCAAGACTATCAACAGAAACAGCATTCCATCACCTCGTTAGAAGGGCGAAAAGGGTGCTGAAAAATAAGGGGGTTCTTCTAGGGGCGTTCCTGGACATAAAAGGAGCCTTTAACAATCCATCATTTAACTTCATCACAACAGCCATGAGAAATCTGGGTATGGAAGTGCTGTGCTGCAGGTGGATAGACTGCATGCTCAAAGGTAGGGAGAAGCGCTGGCAATCCGGGTGCCAGGGGGATGCCCTCAAAGGAGGAGTCCTCTACCCTCTGCTGTCATGGACGGACTGCTAGTGAAGCTCAGCAACGAAGTCTTCTAAATCCTAAGATACGTGGATAACCTGATCATTCTAGTAGAAGCGAGATTTATTAGGTAATATAGTCAGGGAACGTATGCAAATGGCCCTGAAAGTAGTAACCAGGTGTACAGAAGGGAAAGGCTTAAAGGTCAGTCCCTTAAAAACCACCATAGTACCATAGAGATAGTCATCAGGAAAGCGGAAATTACCCTTGCTGTAGTTAGGTACACTTATAACAAATCATGGAATCTCAGACGAAGTATACTCTATTATACTCTATTGGCTATACACCAGAGAAGTCATACCGGCAACAACATATGTAGCCTTGGTGTGGTGGCTAAAGGTCAGGCAGGAAACAGCCAAACTAAGACTAGACAAGATTCAAAGACTTGCCTGTCTCAAGGTCCATAGAGCTCTCTATGGACCTTGTGCCTGTCTAGGTATCGCGGGAGCAATGAGAACAACGCCCACCACTGCAATGGAATCCCTCCTCGACCTTTCTCCCCTACACCTGGTGAATAGGGGGAGGCTACATTGGGACTACATAAACTGCAGAGTACACAGTACAATCTACGTGCAGGGACGTAACACACAAGGTTAATTGACAGCATTGGAGGTTTGGTTATTACTTGCACTATAGATAAATAGTCAATAAGTATTAACCTAATTTATTATTATATATTTACAGTTAAAAGTACACGTGGTTATTTAAATGTTAAATATAGAAGTGAACGTTTAGAGCCGGCCAAGTGAACTGAACTCTTCATGGTGCACCTAGGTGGTTAAACTTTCCAGCTTCGTAGAAGGGGTGGAAGCTGCCTTGTGAGAAGATTCCCACGGAAGTAATTTCTGGAAGGCAGCTGTGAGTTTTATTTACAATAGCGGCAATCCGCTAGCACCAGGATCTAAGTGCTTGATTGTCGCGATACTGCAAAGTGCACTATTGTAGTATGTCCGGCTTAAGCTGGGTATAGCCGGACGGTAGGCGTCGGAACCCCAGAGGCCGCCGCCACAGAGGTCCCATGTTTGACATAAGAACGAACCGTATGACATCAAAACACCTTACAGCTATGCTCTTCAAGGTAACAATTCAGGATCGAATAAAGTGGGGAGCACCTGGACAGAACTTTCCTCCTGGAAGCCTAATCTGGTACATGGTTCGAAAACAGAGACAGGTACCGGAGCAGGAATATATGGTGTAAAGAGAGAAAACAATAGAAGGGCCTATGCAGGCAGGCGTATCTTATTATATCGAACAGCCAAGCAGCCCTAAAAGCACTCTCAAGCTTCAACGCCTCATCCAGATTGGTCTGGGAATGCTATGAAAAACTGCAGAAGATTGCGTGACTACTCTGGGTTCCTGGCCCCTGTAGAATCAAAGGTAACGAGAAAGCGGATGAACTTACAAGGTAGGGATCAACAGCGTCCTGAATCTGCATTAGGAGTATAAAGAAATGCAATCCGTAGCCGTATCTGAGAATGGATTTGAAAACAAATAAAATCTACTGGTCCAACAGACCACGGTTAATCCATAGTAAGGTATTCATTAATGGATCTTGCACAAACAGAGCCACAGAACTGCGTATGTTAAGCAGAACACAGCTGAGAATCCTTAAAGGCCTCCTAATAGGACATGCGACTGTCAAGGATCATCTCAGGAGGATTAGGAAATTCAATGGAGACCCCACATGAAGACTCTGCAGTGAGGTACCAGAAACCGCAATGCATATTCTATGCAGCTGCGATGCGTTGGCTAGTAAAAGACAACGCATATTCCGGCAACCATACAAGAAACCGAAAGACTGTAATACACGCTCTGTGAGAGACATGTATGTTATGAAAGCAAGATCACGGACTCGGTGTGAACACAATAAGCCTTATAGGCTGAATTGTTTCCGGAACCAGAGGTAGATGGACACAGGGGGAAAGGAGGAAAAAACATATACGTAACTGTGCCACTTTGTTTTTACTGTTTGGGAAGTTTCACGTAAGGAATAGATTCAATATACAAGTAGTATCCATTAATGTACAGCCAATGCCGAAAATGAAGATTAATTTGAGCATTTGTTTATAATACAATTTATGCTACATTTATTACTTACTTATGATAAAATCATTCGGAACATGTTCTCTTTTTTTGTAATTCACATGATTTACTTATTGCTCATCAGAGCAGATTGTAAATGTAAATGAAGTTATAAAAAAAACCCTAATTTAATAACACCGTCCAGAACTCCAGTAAGTGGCGCCACCGCACAGGGGGTGACATAAACAAAAAGGCCGGGAACGCGCAAGGGGAAGGGTTGTTGAGTAAGGGATGCGTGGGTGACGTGTCGAGGCGCGGGAATGTGTTTTGGATTATTCATTGTTTCTTGGCGAACGTGATTTTAATGTTTAGTTTAGTTAATGACTGAAGACGGGCGAGCGTAGGATTAATTGTTGTATAATCTATTCACGATTGATTTGCCATCCAACAGGCTATGGAAATCTGGGGGAATGTGTGGTATCATTGAAATTTGTCAATTAATTAAGTTGGGTTATGTTAGTTTTTCTTAATGGAGGTTATGTTTTTTGAAAGCAGGCAATGTTGCCAGTGGAGCTTGTTTGTTCATTTAACGTCCGCCTATTTCTGCTCAATATTGGTTTATAAAACTTAGATATAATAATGACTTCATTATAAATAAAATAATAACTATAATTTAAATGTTGTCGTAACACATACCAAATACATATTGCTGTTCTTTTTACACGAGAATTCTGAACTCTAATCGTACATACATATGTATACAGAGCATATTCCACGCCATTCTTTGTTGTCCTATATTTATGTCTTGCAGCAAATTAAGAAGAATTAACGTCCATGCCGCTCATGTTTTAAATTGATATTATGGTAGTCCAGTGGTTGACTGTTTGTCTCTGGTGCTAAGAGACCAAAGTTCGTATTCCACTGAGGTCAGTGTTTTTCTCAGGTGAGATAAAAACTGTAAAACACTCATTCACAATTTAGATGCCAAAAGAATATCCCCTACCCTATTCCACCTTCATGCTATCACTAGAAGTATCTGAATCATCGACACCCTCCGTGATTCTGAATCAGATTCCCCAATTGAAATAATGAAAGGTGGAATATTTTCAAACGATAGATTTCTCATATGTTTTGTCCAGTCTTCCGAAATAAGTTAACTCCCAAAGTGTTTTCTTAGTAATTTTGCCCTAAATTTCGACTTTGTGGTGGTTAACCAACCATTCCTGCAATACACCTTTTTTGCAAGAAAATGTGGGCGGCTTGTCAAACTGCACTGAATGATAAGGTGCGTTGTCCATAACCACGACAAATTTTCCTTGCAACTTGTCCAAAGCAGGAATCAGCTGATTAACCAACCAATTTTGAAAAATTTTCCCATTCATAGTTTTATGATAGTCCCTGTCGTTGTTCTTTGAGTCTAGTAACATGTCGCACCCTTCCAAAAAGCCTAAATTACATCCCGCATTCAAAATCGTGAACTTCTTCCCCTCACTAGAATTATGATATTGGAGAAATTGTCTCAAAAATTTAATTTTTCATACAATGACGTATTTTTGTTCACATAAAATGTTGCATCCATTCACCATTTTGTGTTTGTAACCCATTGATTTAATACTTTTGAATAAAGTAGTCCTGCCCCCCTTTGTATTCCAAATTTTCGCGAGAGTCAGCCAAGAGTTTGTCGAGAGTAAAATGTTCATTCTTCAGATGATACTGCCAAATTTGTCGTTGCAAATCTTTTCTAAACGTGTAATTTAAGAAAACGTCCGTCGTAGCGCGTATACTACAAATGGAAGATTTCAAAACGTCCTGTCCTTGTGATAAAATGTCGCTTATAGAACGCTCAGACACCTAAAATTATAAGTAATTTGCAATTGCATATTTAAGAAATAATACATGCTTACCCCAAATATATCACTTAATCGATTTATAATCGTAAATCGTGTGAAGTCTGGCCTATCTCTTTTATAATGGTTGAAAGCTTTCACAATTTGCATTTGCATATTATGTGTTTTATTAATTCTAAACTTATTAGATTATTTTAGAAAAGTAGGGGACTCTAGAGCTGGCAACAGGGCAATTTCATTTTGACATTGCTAGAAATCAATCAAATAAAATTTCAGAAAGGCAACTTAAGAAAAAAAAAACACAGCCTGCTGGATGGCAAATCAATCGTGAATAGTGTATAAGTGTAGTAAATAATAAATGTATATAGTGTAGACGCAGTGTTTCATTTTGGGGCGATCTGTATTTCGGATTAAATTCGACACCTGAAACACCTTAATTAAAAACTACAGATAACATCTCAGAAGTGGGATCAAACTAAAACATCGTGGACCCATGTTTACAAGGACATTAGATACGCGAAAATCGGAAATATAAACTTTTAACAAAGGATGTTGTGCTAAGCGTCAGTGCGTCGCGTCGTTCAGAAGTTTGGCGTGGGGTAAAGTGAAGCGTCTTTGTCTTAAGTACAAATCGGCGGGAAAACATTTTTATAACCTTTCGTCTTTTGTGTATTGTGTACGAATATGGCAGACGAAAATCAAGGAGCAATAAATGAGGAGGCTACCGATCAAACACACCAAGGTGATGAATTTAGAGGGTTTGAACCAGAAAACAGTACCATTAATCAACGACCTGGAGCGGATAAAGTGCTTGATGTGATGATAGCAGAGATTCGCATGAGAGATGATATGCTATATGATCTCATGAAGCGCTTAACGGCAACCAACAGCAACACAGCGGGCAATGCGTCGGAAGAAGGGTTACACGTTATGCCGGATCTTTCGAAAACTATTGGAGATTTTGATGGGGATAAATGTGTGAGTACGGCGAAAGAATGGTTGATAAATGTGGAGACCAGTGCGAATTTAAATCGATGGCCAGATTCTTATACGCTGGAAACAGCGCGAGCGCATCTAATTGGACCAGCGAAATTCTGGTACGCCTCCAAGCGAGATCTCATTACGTCTTGGAGTAGCTTCAAACGAGAATTTAATAGCACCTACAGTAGAACGGAGAAATTAGCGGATAAGTGGGAACGGATGCGAGCACGTCGTCAGGGGCGGTCTGAAACGACGCTGGCATACTTTCACGAAAAGCTAGCATTGTGTAATTCACTAGGGCTCTCCTCTACAGAAACAAGGAGGAAATTCTGGCTGGGTTGTGCTCCCGGGAAACTGCAATGAGCGTTGCAATGAAAGATCATCAGGAGTACGACGCGTTATTGCATGATATCCTGACGGTGGAGAGAATTCGAGGTGCACAAGGTGGAGAAAAAGCATCCGGAGTTCGATCTGAGAGCGGAGGTGCAACAAGGCGAGAGGCAATAAACGCGAATTGGAGGGACAGACTAAACGTTCGGGAATGGAAGACTTCTGGTGATGTGACCCGGAGATCTAACGGCGCACGAAGACGCGAAAGTGAGGGTTTTAGTAGTTCGCATGCGGGTCGCAACGAAATATGGGTGCTGCGCGAAAGGACATGTACTGTTATAATTGTGGTGTCGGAGGCCATATATCACGTGATTGTCCACAGGCTCGCCAACCCTTAATGTGCTACAATTGCAAGCAAAACGGCCACATTGTGAAGAACTGTCCCCAGTCAAAAAGGGAAGTTATGGCGACGTGTTCCAAAGGCGCAAGGAAACCGTCCATGTACTTTAAGAACGTGGTAATAAACGGTAAAATCGAGCTGACGGGTATGGTGGATCCGGGTTCGTCGGATTGCTTTTTGCGTAGATCAGTGGTCGAACAAGAAGGGTTGACGTTTGAGCCGGATACGACGGACATTTACGCATTCCGAAACATCCATCCGTCTGTGAAAACTTTGGGAATTTTAAACTGTAGCCTAAAATTAGACGGTGTGTTCGCAGAAAATGTGCGTGTATTTGTAGTACCGGATGGGGCCCAACCAGTGCCCATCTTAATTGGCAGATCTTTTGTTGATTTACCACATTTGGCATATGCGCGAAAAGGTGACGTCTTTAAATTAGGGTACGAAGTGGATTTCCCCTTTAAAGATTTCAGTTTGAAAAACGAGAACACTCAGGTGGTAGTAGCGGACGATATAGTGATTCCTCGGCATACTGCAATGATCGTAAACGCGCGTGTAGGTGACATGGACGTGAGTGTTGCGATGGCAAACGATTGCGGTACGGACGCAGTAGTTCCACGGTGAAAGATCTTGGCGCGTAACGTTGAAATGGACTGTTCTGTTAGTGCCGCGATCGAAAATGCAAAACATTTCGAACCGCTCACGGAAAACATCATCCACGTGGGGGACACAGTTGACGAAGATCAGCGGGTGGAATTAATGGAACTAATGAACAGTTTTCGCGCTTGCTTTGCCCTTGAAATGAAGGAATTAGGATGCACCAATGTAACGGAAATGGACATAATAGAAAAACCAGGCAGTGTACCCTTTGCATGTAAACCATATCGGGCTTCAAAAAACGATCGCGAGGTGATGAACTATTCTAGGCGTCTGGCGGGAGCACGGGATTATATCGGACACAAAATCTCCATACGCAAGCCCAGTCCTCTTGGTGCAGAAGAAGACAGGTGAGTCACGATTAGTAGTAGATTACAGACGGCTAAACCAACAAACAGTGAAGCAAACCTTTCCGCTTCCTAACATTGGACCAATTGTCTCGACTGGCGGGAAGCACGATGTTCAGTGTTCTGGATTTAGCTCACGGGTACCTACAAGTGCCCCTTACGGATGAAGCCAAGGCGAAGTCCGCGTTCATTACTCCCGACGAAACGGGCCAGTTTGAAAGAATGGTGTTTGGATTGATGAATGCGCCCTATGAATTCACCAGATTAATGAGTGCGGCATTGGGAGATTTGCGCGACACAGTAACCTTATGTTACATAGACGACCTGCTAATACCAGCACGTGATTGGAAAGATATGAAGGTAAAACTAACAAAAGTGTTAAGTGCATTACGTGACGCGAACTTAACTTTAAAACCAGCAAAATGTCGTTTTTGTGAAAAACAGGTAGATTACCTCGGTTTCTCCTTATCTGCTGACGGGATTCGACCGGGTGAGAGGAAGGTCCAAGCAGTGCGAGAGTTTCCCAGTCCACGCGATGTGCGTGAAATAAGACGTTTTCTGGGGCTCACTGGATTTTTCAGAAGATTTGTGAACGATTACGCTAGGCGGGCAGAACCTCTGTCTCGCTTGACGAAAAAGGGGGTTCAATTCAAATGGAAACACGAACTGGAAACTGCATTTAATGAACTGAAACGAGCTTTACATTGCGAGCCCGTCCTGCAAATCTATGATCCAACGGCATATACGGAATTGCATACAGATGCTAGTTCAGCAGGTTTAGCAGGAATGTTGCTCCAAAGGGGGGCAGACCAGGGAATGCATCTGGTTTACTGCGTGAGCAAAAAGACAACCGATGCGGAGAAGAATTACCATTCGAGTAGATTAGAATTAATGGCGATTGTTTGGAGTGTGGATCGATTAAGGCAGTTTTTAATCGGAATTAAATTTATAATTGTGACGGACTGCCAAGCACTCGTTTACATGAACGCGAAGAAGACCATAAATCCTCAGATTGCACTATGGGTTGACTTGTTACAGGAGTTTGATTACCAAATTAAACACAGAGCCGGTGAGAAAATGGGGCACGTGGATGCACTTAGCAGAGCACCAGTAGAAAAGGGCGAGAACACCATGGACGAGATTATTGGTAACCGTTTAGAAGCATTTATAACATTGAGCGAGTCTGACATGGTGTTGACAATGCAGAGAGGCGATCAGGAAATTGCACGTTTAATTGCAGAGTGTGAATTACCGGAGGAGGAACGAAATGCGCAACAAACAATTAGACTAAATGGGTATCGCATGAAAAACAATATTTTATATAAGGTGCGTGTGCGGGACGGTGACGAACGTTTACTCTTTGTAATACCCAAAACAATGCGAAAAAGTATAGCGGTGAAATTTCATGACTTGTTAGGGCATTTTTCAGTGGACAGAACCGTGGCGAAAATTGAGGAACGGTACTGGTTTCCCTGATTGCGGAGGTATGTGCGGCAACATATTAACCTGTGCGCGGACTGTATTTTAACGAAAACGCCGGGTGGGAAACAAGCGGGTTTTCTACATCCGATACCTCCGGGGAAAAGGCCCTTCGCAGTGGTACATCTCGACCATTTAGGCCCATTTGTTAAGAGTACTCGAGGAAACGTGTATTTGCTTGTTTTGGTGGATAATTTAACAAAGTTCGTTCATCTGTATCCAACGAAAGACACCAGCAGCAAAGGGGTACTGTCTGCAATCGAACAGTTCGTTTTGGAGAGAGGACTGCCAGAAAAAATCATCACGGATAGAGGTACATGTTTTTCGTCTATTGACTTCCGGCAATACTGTGTTGACAACGGGGTCCAACACGTACTTAATTCGATTCGGCACGCAAGGGCGAACGGTCAAGTCGAGCGCGTGAATCGCACGGTGTTGCCCGTGATCCAGGCGACTATTAATGACAAGGGTCCAGGACTATGGGATAAACATATTAAAGAAGTAGAAAGGAATTTAAATATTTCTGTCAACAAAACCACGGGGAAATCACCATTCGAGGTCCTGCATGGTTATCTACCGCGGTTTACCGATGGAGCCTTGCGATTCTTAGCAAGCGGCGAAGATGTTGAATGGCGAGACCCAGGAACTATCCAAGAGAATATTCGGAGTGGAATTCTTGTAGAACAACAGATATGGAAGAGTAGGCATGACAAGCGACATTTCGATGCTACGAAATACGACGTAGGTGAAGTAGTGTTCGTGAGAAGAGTGCCAGAACACACGGGTGCTCCAACGAAATTACAACCTAAATACAGAGGACCTTTGGTGGTGACGGAGGTGCTTCCGGGGGATACATACCGTATCTCGCAGTTACGGGATGAGGAGGGCGGACGTCGCTACGCTACCACGGCGCACGTTTCGCAATTAAAATGTTTTAGAACGGAAGGATCCGACAGCGAAAATGAAGCTGATGCGTGTGGAAATATCAGCGACGATAGTGGAGGTGATGAGAAGAATGCTACGACCCCACCAAGGAGAAGAAGACGAGCACATCCTCCAGGCCGACTGAAGAAGGTCGAGTGTTATGAGTGCTTGTTTTCTCGGAAAATGCGGGGACGCATTAGTGTCAGGAGTGGCCGAGTGATAAAATCATTCGGAACCCTAATTTAATAACACCGTCCAGAACTCCAGTAAGTGGCGCCACCGCACAGGGGGTGACATAAACAAAAAGGCCGGGAACGCGCAAGGGGAAGGGTTGTTGAGTAAGGGATGCGTGGGTGCGTGACGCGCGGGAATGTATTTTGGATTATTCATTGTTTCTTGGCGAATGTGATTTTAATGTTTAGTTTAGTTAAATGACTGAAGACGGGCGAGCGTAGGATTAATTGTTGTAAGTGTAGTAAATAATAAATGTATATAGTGTAGACGCAGTGTTTCATTTTGGGGCGATCTGTATTTCGGATTAAATTCGACACCTGAAACACCTTAATTAAAAACTACAGATAACACTTATATGAAATACCGTGCTTGCTTTGAAAGAGCGAGATCTAGGACGCGGTTTTCCAAGCATCTCTATGCACTTAGGCCACATTTGGCCCATTGTACACCCTAACTAAGAATTTTGCCTATCTGGGGTAATTCCAACTCCAGTAGTTATTTGTAACGTGTCACACGTCGCAGTGGCACGGGACGTACGGCTTTACTTCTTATCCGACAGAAGGCGCATTTTCAGATTTTTCCCCGCTAGAAAAATCTCACCGACCTCAGCCAGGTTCGATCACGCGTCCCTCGGATCTAAAGGCAAATGCGCTAACCACTAGACCACCGAGGCCGGCAAAGTAATGCCTAATGCAAGCTTTAATATTCATTAACTGTCGTCACTGTTGTTGTTGTCATAAGTTTATATTGAAAATTTAATTAGGTTACAATTATAATGGTTTTTACAATAGAACACAAAACATTTATGATTGAATCATATTTTTGAAATGGTGTTCGAGAGAACGGCGAATGGATTTACAGTGCGGTGTCATGTTTAGAGGAATTTCGGCAACAATTTCCAGATATTGCTGTCCTTGAAGGAGATTTTTACAGCGCACTTAGAAGATGTGTTGATGTATTCCGAGATACAGGGAGCATTATTCATAGAGATTGAGCTGGAAGGCCAAGAGTTCGTACTCAAAATACAGATGATGTTTGTCAACGTTTGAACGAGCAACCCACTACATCACTATGTACACTTTCGCAAGAGACTTGTTTATCGTTAGGAACTTGCCATACTATTGTCAAAAAAGATTGAATGCTGTTCCCATACAAAATTCTTGCTTTATGTTCCGTTAGAGGGTCGTTATGACGTACTGTTAACGCCATCTAGCGGACGGCCCAAAAAGAGAGAGCCAGGAACCGGCGCGAGCGGGTTCAAGGACCAAGCAGCGACCATCTTGTAACTGGACCCACTCGGGGGTTGTTGTGCACGAGATTAGTTTAATAAAGAGTTCCCATGAACCTGTTGAAGTTTCATTAGAACCCACAGAACATGGTGACAGCGCGTGTGGTGGCAATTTAACAAGAAACAGGTTAGGAAAGGCGAATCAAAAATGCCGAGAAACGCAGAGGGAGATCAAACGGTTATCAACGTGCAAAGCAACGCACCAATGGTCACACCACCAGGGAACTACGACTTTTCTAAGCCAGCTCTCTGGACATCGTGGAAAAAGAGGTTCGAGAGGTATATGTCGGTCTCGGGATTTGGGGGAAAGTCGGATGAGGAGAAAATCAACATGCTACTTTACATTATGGGAGAGGAGTCCGAGGAAGTCCTACTTCAGTTCGCGACAACACCTAAGAAGTACGACGAGTGCGTAAAAGCGTTTGATGATCATTTCATTCCCAAGAGAAACGTTATTTTCGAACGATACAAGTTCAATTCCAGAATACAGCAACCTGGTGAGTCAATTGACAGTTTTATTACAAGTTTGCACAGTCTTGCAGAGCATTGCGAGTACCAAACGCTGAAAGACGAGTTAATAAGAGATCGCATCGTGGTGGGAATGCTGGACGTACGGACCAGTGAACGCATGCAACTTAAAAGCGAACTAACGTTAGCCAGTGCCATTGTAGAAGCGAAGCAGGCGGAACTACAGGCGACACAAAGTCAGGTCCTTAGAAAGGAAGGCAGAAGCACTCAAGAAGTCAATGCAGTTCAACGGAGGGGTGTACCCGGCCCCAAGCTTCTAAACAACAGTACGAAAAAGAAGTTTCCCAGCTCTACGAAGCAAAGCTGCGAGAATTGCGGAGGGAATCAGCATCCCCGGGAGCGATGTCCAGCACGGAGGAGTTCATGCAGGGCCTGTGGAAAAAAGGGCCACTGGGCTCAAGCCTGCCAATCAACGGTAAGGAACGTAAACGAAGAGGATTCACAGGTAACGGATGACGTCGATTTTGTCGGTGCGATAAACCCTAGTGCGTTGAATTCTCAGTGGGTCGTTTCTGTGTATGTATCAATTATGAATAGAGATGTACCTTTTCTTGTCGACACAGGATCGGATATAAATTGCGTTCCACTTTCGCTTTTGGAAAAAAATGTGCAGGAAAAATTAAATCCTTCTAGGAGAGTTATAACCGGTCCTGTGGGCGAACAACTAGGGGTTTTAGGGTGTTTGAATGTAAAACTATCTTATAAAAATCAGGTGCAGGACACCATATTGTATGTTATTAACGAATTACGAAAGCCAATCATAGGCCGGAATACCATATTGGCATTAAAAATAGTAAAAATGAATAACGATGATTTGGCTGTAAATAAAATTGCACTTGTAGAGGCAGGTAAGGTGGAGGTTCTCAAGGAATATCCGGGAATTTTCAACGACCTTGGGAGATTCAAAACGGAGATGGAGGTCAGAGTTCAGGAAGGAGCCGTTCCTTTCGTCCAGTCGGTACCTAGAAGGGTTCCGATACCGCTCCTAGGTAAATTAAAAGAAGAGCTAGATAGGCTAATAAGGTTAGATATTATTGAACCAGTAGATTATCATACGGAATGGGTTAGTCCCATTGTGGTAGTAGAGAAAAATTCCAAAATACGCTTGTGTGTTGATTATACTCAGCTAAATAAACAAATTTTACGCTCGTATTTTCCAATACATGCGGTGACAAGTCAATTTGCGCGAGTGAAAGGGGCCAAATATTTTTCAAAATTAGATGCGAATTCGGGGTTCTACCAAATTAGGCTGTCGAAGAAGTGTAGGCCTTTGACCACCTTCATTACTCCGTTTGGTAGGTTTTTATTCAAAAGTCTGCCTTTCGGTCTGAGCTGCAGTCCAGAATATTTTTCCGCGCAGTTGGACAAAATTCTGGCAGGGGTGAAAGGGGTTATCAAACACGTGGACGATGTTTTGGTTTTTGCAAATACTCTGGCAGAGCATAATGCTATTCTTAGGGAGGTTTTATCTAGATTCCAAGCAGAGGGTATTACTCTCAATAAAAGCAAGTGCATCTTTGCGGCCACAAGTTTAAAGTTTCTAGGACATGAACTATCCCAGGAGGGCATCTCAGTAGATGAAGACAGAGTGTTAGCGATAAAAAAATTTCCCAATCCTACCAATAAAGCGGAAGTATTGCAGCTCCTGGGCATGATAAATTTTTCCAGTCAGTTTATTCCAAATAAAAGCAGTATTCTGGAGCCCTTAACCTCTCTACTTAAGAAAGATGCTCCATTTATCTGGGACGAGTGTCAGGAAAACGCTTTGAGGGAAATAAAGTCGTTATTACAGGACAAAACATGTCTCGCGTTTTTCGATCCTTCTAAACCTACGATCATCAGCGCAGACGCGAGTAGCTACGGGTTAGGGGCGTGTCTGATCCAAGTTCACAAGGGGGCGAAAAGAGTAGTCTCGTATTCGTCCAGATTGCTCTCCTCTACGGAGAAACGGTACGCACAAATCGAACGCGAAGCTTTGGCTCTTACGTGGGCGGCGGACAAGTTCAGCGAATACATCATAGGTATAGAGGTAACTCTAGAAACAGATCACAAGCCTCTCGTACAGATATTACAAACAAAGCCCATCGATGAGTTAACTCCTAGATTACAAAGATTCAGGATGCGTTTAATGCGGTATAATTATAAAGTGTATTACACACCAGGGAAAAATTTAGTCGTCGCGGATGCGTTGTCGAGAAATCCGATGAAAGATTCGGTTCCCGTAGATGAAGAACTTACAGCGGATTCAGAGGCGTACGTTCATTTTATTGTCAAGAATTTGCATATTAAGACCGATTTCTTAACGAAGCTCAAAGAGGAACAAGCTAAAGATCCTATTTGTGGCAAGCTCAAAGAATTTTCAGTATCAGGGTGGCCTAGCAAAAAACATTTAGATGAGAACCTGGCACCATACTACCAATATCGTTACGAGATCTCGCACAACGAAGATTTCGTGTTAAAGGGAACAAGAATCATAGTTCCAAGTTCGCTACAATTAAAATGTTTGGATTTCATCCATTCGGGTCATCAAGGCATAGTGAAGTCTAGAGCCCGAGCTAAAATGGCAGTATGGTGGTACGGTTTATCAACACAGTTAGAAAATGTTATTAAAAGCTGCCCCAAAATCGGACTAATCCCAGGGAACCTTTTATTAAAGACGCTTTCCCGGAGCGCCCGTGGCAAAAAGTTGCAGTAGACTTATTTAAGGTGAATTCGTGGTATTTAATCACCACGGATTATTACTCTAGATTCTTCGAGAGAGTAAAACCACAGTATAAATATCTATATTTATACTGTGGTAAAACTGACTAGCATGACCGAGTCCGTAATTATCGAGAAATTGAAGGAGATATTTGCTAGATATGGTATTCCGGAAATAGTAAGGTCGGACGGGGGACCTCAATTCCAGGGGGAATTTAAAAATTTTGCGAGTGATTATGACTTTGAGCATATTAAAAGTAGCCCTTACTTCAGTCAGAGTAATGGCTGTATCGAGGCAGCAGTCAAGGTTGCTAAATCGCTAATCAAGAAGAACGAGGATATTTATCTAGGTCTCTTGTCCTATCGGACTACTCCTCTTGATAACGGCTTTAGTCCTTCGGAGTTACTAATGAGTCGTAAGCTACGATCACAGTTACCCATGTTGCCTTCTAAATTGAAAGAAGTAGTCAGTACAGTAAAGTTCGCCGAAGCAGAGGAGGAGTCTAAGAGAAAATTGGCTAAAAAATACGATAGGAGACATAGAGTCGTAAGTTTACCAGAGTTATCGGTGTCCGACTATGTGTGGGTAACAGACTTACGGTGTTATGGGAAGGTAATAGAATTATGCAAAGAACCTAGATCTTACAGGGTTGAGACCAACAAAGGGTTTTATAGACGAAATCGCTGGCATTTAGTCCCGGCACCATATTATAAACCTTCTATACCAGTCGTTGCTCACCCACAGAACACTTTACACGAGTTGCTGCCAGCAGATCACAATAGGAGAATTTTGTATTGTCAGTGGTTCCAACAAAATTTAATGAACAACGATGAATTGCTAAATTTAACGTTTTTTTCTGACGAGGCCTGGCTCACCCTTTCGGGGTATATAAACTCACAAAATATGAGGTTATGAAGTGCTGCAAATCCGCATACTTTTCGCGAATCTCCCCTTCACCCGTTACAAATTGGTGTTTGGATTGTTGTCTCGAAGACGTATTATCGGACCCATATTTTTCCAATAAACTTATTGCTCAGAGATACCGGAATATTGTACGTGAATTTATTAATCAGTTTCATGAGGATGAGCTCCATCAAGGCTACTTCCAACAGAATGGTGCGACGGCCCACACAGCTCAAGAGTCCCTCAATTACCTTCCTGAATTTTTTGACGATCGAATAATTAGTTTACGTTCAAATCTAGAATTTCCACTTAGATCGCCAGGTTTGACTATTTTAGATTACTTTATATTCCCTTATCTGAAAAATAATGTATACAAGACCCCTACCAACAATATCGAGGAACTGCAAAACCGAATTACGGAACAGTGTGCCAATATAACTCCTCAAATTCTTATAAATGCTTTTAATATTATGAAAAGACGAGTAAATTTGTGTCTGTAGGAAAACGGTGATCATTTTGAACAGCTTCTTTAGTTTTTTATGTTTATTTTTCTGTACCTGTGAAATAAAAAAATTATAATTGCCAATTTTAATGATTACCTACTATTTTTTTAATTGTGTAGTAATTTAGTTGTTACTGTTATCATGTAAATTGAAATAATAGAACTCATTTCTTCAAAAATTGATTCATTTACATTTACCATGCAACTTAGCCTAACATAACACTGCCGGTTAAGCACTGGCGCTTGCGCTAGAAAGGCTGTGCCTAAACGTCAATTGGTATATAAAGCTTGCATTAGGCATTATTTTATTATTTCATGGCCAACCGTTATGTAATTACTTTTTGAACTGACGGTATATCATACCGTTTTACAAAATCAAAGCTTTAAAACTGTAAATTAATTAAGACGAGAAACATTTCACAATTGCAATAATAATCTAGATGCAATGTCTTCAAGGATTAAACCACTGATAAAGCTTCTGGACTAAACTACTGTACGAAGAACTTCTTATGTTTACGAGTGTCAGTGACAGTGTGCAACAGTGATTTTTATACATAGGATAATTATTTTATAGAATAATAAATTTTTCATATTTGATATTTTTTATTATTGATACATAATATAGTTCACTTTTTACTTATTTTACCCAATCCTTTCTTTTTTTTGGGTAGTACTTGTGCTTGGTTTTCTTCCACGGGTTTTCTCTTTTTCTTTGGGTTTTCTTCTATCGTTTTCATATTTTCAAATAATGCTTCATATTCCTCATCTATCGGATCAATTTCAGCTTCATCGTCAGGTTCTTCTTTGATAATTGGTCTCAGTAGTAGCTTTGTTAAACTTTGCTTCATATATTTCTAATGCAAAATATGTTTATTTATAAATATCACCAATTTTATTGGTTAATCTTACCTTGTAAATGCATTCCTTAGTATCTAAATTGTGTATACGTAAATGCCGATCTAAACTTGTACTGGCAATAATCGGTGAAACAGGATCACACACAATGCTTGTAACACCTCCAGTGAATGATTTATATGTTCTAATACACTTGGCTGGAGACCGTAAATCTATCAATTGTATATATCCCTTTGTAGTTCCTACAACACATTGTCTAAAACAGAATTAATTAAGATGGCAATCACAATAACTATAAATCTAAAACACACTTTTCCCTATAAGCCGATGCAATTGCAGTATAACTAGCTTTCGGTTCAATAAATTTCATTACTGGCCGCCTCTGTGCTTTTTCATCATACAACAGCACATATCCTTCCTTTGTTGAACAACTTGCCAGATTATTTTCATTTGACAGAAAGCATAAACCTCTTACTGATGTCGGTATAGGTAAGTTTAATTCATCGTGCCCCATCTAAAAAATAATTAAAACAGATTTTATATTATTGGTTTACCGAACAAAACCATACTCACTGATTTTGCTTTAAATGTAGCTTTTTTTGTCTCTAGATCCCATATTTTAAAATCATTACTTTCTCCTCCTGTTCCTAATATATTAGTATTATTTTTATTTTGAACCATACACTCTAATGTGCTGTCATCTTGTAAATTAAGTGAAAACGAATTCAAATCCATTTTTGACCAAACATTAACATGTCCGCTACGCCTTCCAATAACGAGTGATTTTTCTTGAACTCCAATTCCCACCACAGCACCTTTTCCTTCTAAATTTTCAATTACCTTAGTATATTTATTATTTAATGTACTATATAACTTGACGATTCCATTTTTGTGGCCAACAGCTATTTCGTTTTCTGCTCGACCCCATTCTAAGGAAGTTATTTCTGATTTTTCGTTATCTCCTAATTCGAAATGTGTTGGCTCTTCGGGTTTACACTGAGTATCTACAATAAAGTATAAGGATATAACAAATCAGGTAAATACTACTATTTCGAACTTGAACAATATCAAATGTGAGGTTATGTACTGGTTAAGTTGTTACTTACGTGCTAAAACACCTCGTACTGTTCCCACGTAAATACTGTATTGAGTATGGTCATCCATTTATGAAAAATAATCAGAAATTATAACTATTCTGTAACCATTTGTAGAATTATTAGTTAAGATTCAAAATACACGTGCTACCGTCATTCAAATGTTATTGAGTTGAAGTTGAAGGTAGCAACAAACGAACCAGGATGCGATTTTCTAAATTCCCGACGTGGTATTATGGAATTTACGTCCGTTCTCATCAGTAATTTACATTATCCGATTATTGTACAGAAAACTTGACATACTGAAGAACTTAAGATTGTGTACAATATTTACGGTTGTACGTACAGAAAATTAGTTCTGGAGAAGAAAACATGTCTTTACTCGAATCATACAGTTTATAATATTTAGGCATGGTGGTGTTACAGCAGTCCGTATAAAAGCAATTGGCGCACTATATCTAAGAACGATTTATGTTATTTACCTGGTTTTGGAGCTTATGTGAATCAGCTGCGATTAGCAAAACTCTTTAATTGCAAAACAGATTCGTTTTTACAGCGATTCGTCGTGCAGTGTGTTGTTTAATCCAAAAATTACCTAAATACGTGCAGATTTGTAAAGAGCGATAAAAAATAAATTAGAGCAGGGCCTATATAATATAATAAATGTTCAAACTGCTGTTCACATAAGTCAATCCGTCGCAGAAGAGAATTTCTAACACGAGTCAGCATATGTGTGGGGTGTATCTTATTCAATAATTCTTTCACGTAAATTTTCTTGAGTTTCTATGGGAGTTCTGTAGGCGTCGTCTTTTACTTTACCCCACAAAAAGAAATCTAACGGAGTCAAGTCCGAACTACGTAGAGGCCAATGATGAATTTCGCGTCTTGCAATTAACGTGTTATGGAAAGTTTCAACTTGGTAGTTTCTTACAATTCTTTGGAAGTGGACAGGTGCTCCGTCATTTTGAAACCACATACGCTGTTTAACATAACGAGGAAATGTCTTCTAAAAGTTGAGGCGCATAATTTTCAAAAAAGACGGTGCCCTCAAAGAAGTGGGGACCAATGATAAAGTTGTCAACGAACCACACCACACATTTACAGTCAAAATCCTTTGAACGTGTGCTTACTGAACGTCGTTTCGTCAGAAAATACAATATTGTTTAAAACAGTGGATCAGTAGTAATTTCGTTCCTTAAAAATTGGCAGAAATTCACTTGATGTGGACAATCATCTTCAGTAAAGTGTTGCACTAATGTGACGTGATAAGAATGATACCGATTTGTTTTTAAATGTTAAATATTGAACTTTGGATAAAGCCTACAGTTCTTGCAACTGCTCGTTCACTTATATGGGAATTAGCAGTTACAACAGCTCCTCAAGTTTGAACCGGTACAGTTAAAAAACAAAATAAATTGGTTTTACGAGAAGAAATTTTTTTTCGAAAACGTTTGTTCGGGAAGGGGCTGGTTTCAGAAAGTTTCGGGCTGGGGTCTTACTTACAACTTGTCAAACGAGAACTTTCACTTGAGATGTGCAGAACATGAAGCAAGACAGCATTCGGAGCAACGGAGATGCACTTAGTCTCGGTTTCCCACTTCGTCGAAGTACACTCATGTTAGTAAACGAACGGGCTCGCACCCATTTGCTAACACAAGTATCGCGTACTTTTTCTCAGAGTGTACCCTATCTGTAGTGGTCGGCGTTTAGTAACTAAATGAGCTCCGCTGCAGATAAGTAACAGAAATATGCCACTGCGCAACTGAACTCAAGTGAAACTTCTCATCTGACGATCTGTACTTGTTCGATGACTGCCGCTTCAACTTCTACAGTTGTTACATGTCGTTGTCTCACCTTCGGCTTGGAAAACTATCCATTTTGCCGCAAATTTCTTTCCAAGCGCATAAAGGCATTATATGATGTTAGAGGTCTATCCGGGTATCTTTGTGCATACAGCGTCGCATTGCTAAGTTCTCCGCCGCTGTGCATTCTCCCATCATCAACATCATATCCGTTTTCTAGCTATTAGAATACACTGAAACTAATTCATAGTTGGCATTTGCCTGTCCAAAGAACTGTTAATGTAAAAAAAATACGTTTTATAGCTAAAAAGAAGAGTTAACTATACATTTCATGCACATGTGAGAGGTCTAGCCCTACCTACTTGTAACAATATAAAATGCCGGCCTCGGTGGTCTAGTGGTTAGCGTACTTGCCTTTAGATCCAAGGGACGCGGATTCGAATCCGGCCGAGGTCGGTGATATTTTTAAGGCCAGGAAAAATCTGAAAGTGCGCTTTCTGTCGGATAAGAAGTAAAGCTGTAGGTCCCATCCACTGCGATGGGCATTTAGGCTATACTACACACACACACAGA
>JABXWE010004152.1:0-21073 GCA_014611495.1 Limonius californicus
TCGCTCCTGCGTCGCTCGTTTTTTCAAACAATTCTCTCGTAATGTAAAATGCCTGATAACGTTACTTATATCGTAAATTACTATTAGCTTACTAGTGCGATAAAATCACATTTTAGACACTGACAGCATGCGTTAAAAATTAAACTTTTACCGACGTTTGTAGAAAAAGCAATTTTGACGTTAGAATAACAATTGGAAGCGAACTCCGCGTTCGGAGCAGTTTTAATATATTGAAATTTTACTATTTGTGCATTTATTTACTGTTGGGAATTATTGCATTAAAATGTATTTTATGCTATAGTTTGCATTAAGTTATAGCATTTTCTACCTTAGAATAACTGCTGCAAACGAACTCGGCGTGCGGGACACTTTACATGTGATGAGACATTTTTGTATTTCCTGATGTTTCTGATATTATTCCGTGTATCATAACGAGATTCTAGGTAAATTTACTCACGAGAAATAAATTTCTGTTTGTATTTTCATACAGTAAGACAATAATTCATTTTTAATGCTTATTTTATATTTTAAGCCTTTTAAGCATTACTTCTCCTATCCGACTTTGTCCCACCAGTAGGGCAAAGTGAAACTTATTTCACCCGACGAAAAAAAAAATAGTTAACTCAGAAACGACTCTTTTAATTACTTCCTTAATTTTCCTTGCGAAGTTGGAAAGTCTGAAGTTAAGCGTCCATCATGAAAAGGAGAGTTCTAATCCTTTTTGGGAGGTCTATGAAGATATAAATGTTAACATGTCCATTTTGCCCCACCTTCCCCTACTGCAAAGCTTGTTCTTCGCCAACGACCTCCTCCTCTTTGAGCACGTTAAATCTTTTCTTTCTGTCAAATCGTTGCTGATTTAACCAACACATCCTCTTCCACTGGCCTTTTTCCCACAATGTAAACTTTTTGTTGTTGAACTCTGGAATTAAATTTGAACCTTTCAAAAATAACGCTTTTACGCGGGATCATAAAATCTTCATAAGACTTCAACATGTACTTGTATTTCTCTGGCCTGGCCGAAAACTGCAACAGTATTCCTCCGATTCCTCGCCCATTATATACATATTAATAAATCTATTTTCTCTTCCTCACTCTTCCCAAAGAGCCCCGAGACTGTCGTGTAACGTTCGAAACGTTTTTTCCACTGCAGCCAATTTGCAGGACTCGAGAAATCAAATTTCCCGGGCACAGCTACAACTGACGCCGACATGGCTGCCTCTGATGACGTCACTCCTTGCTTTGGAATTTAGACGACCAGTTTGCTAATCCAATTAAAACGTACCTCGTCTTCTTGCTCATTAATCAGAGACTTTACCGCTGCCATCAGGTATCGTTACCGAGTCATAAATAATATTATACCGAGTTATTGTTGTACATCGTTTATCAGTGACCTCGCCCTACCAGCCGTCGTACCAACTTCGTAGTGTGTCTTGTACTTTACACAACATTAACTAATTCTATTTTATTTATAATTTAGGTGAAATTGAAGGTTCCTTGAAGCTATGTCTGCTTTTCGGTTTGAAGCCATGATCGCAGTATCATCGGCGAATGCAGCCACTACCGTATTCCTTGAGGTTGGCAAGGCCGCTGTAAAGAGCAGGTATAAAACTGGGCCGAGTACACTTGGATGAAGTACAGCTTGAGCTCCCTGGTATCTCACAAAGAAGTGCGTATTAGTAAGGTAGCATCTCAATACTTGGTAGTGGTTATGAGGTAACTTTTGCTTGGTTTTGCACAATAAACCGTCATGCCACACCTTGCCGAATGCCTGCGTAACATCGAAGAATGCAGCAGAACAGTATCTCTTTCTTTCTTGGTCGTTTCTGATCTTCGTAGCCACTCGATGGACCTGCTTGACAATCGAGTGTTGTTGCCTAAAGCCGAACTGATGTTTAGGTATTAGATTTGTGAGCGATAGCGTGACTTCTTTTATTAGGAAGACTTTTTCGAAGATTTTCGACAGTATGGACAGCAGATTAATGGGGCAATATGATGTGGGTAGTGTCTCGTCCTTGTTTAATTTTGGGATTACGATTATTTGCGGAATCTTCCACTTCAGTGGTACATAACCCAGTCGCAGGATATAATTAAAGAGCATAGTGATCATTTTGATAGCGGCACTACGCAGCTCTTTGACATCCAGGAACTTTATTTTTATTGAGGTCTGTCTGTCTTTTTTTCTTATCCTTTTAATTGGCAAGTCCGTCTGATGCGACACATCAAGAGATTTGAGAATTTTTTCTTCCCGTTCTGGCTGACATTCTCTTGTGAATGGCGAGAAGACCTTTGCAAAGTGTTCTGGAAATGTGTATTTGCCTTCTCGCTATCATCTCTCGCCCACTATCCTGATGTTATTTTTATAGGCGAGACGCGGATTGGTGGTCCTTTTAGTTTTCTTGTAGCCTTCCACAATGAGTAATCTGTAACGTCAGTGGCTGTAAGACTCTCCGGGTATTCCTGTACTCCATGGTTTCTGTGCTCATCTAGAAGTTTTGTGAGTCTTCCGACAGCCCTGTTGTAATTGGTCTTATCGCTGGTATTGTCAGTTGTCTGCCATTTTTTCCTCAGTTTGCGTTTAACATCAATTTTTTCTTTGATGAACATTGGACAGGCATTTCTTTCGCTTTTATCTTCTGCCAGTGGGGTTGTTTCCCAGACCGCTTCTGATATCGCTTAAGCTAGGACATCTGTAGCGAAGTCTATATTTCCCTCATTCGTCAAAGGAATGCGAGTTTGTAGCTTTTCTTTGATTAACTCTCTGAAGTTATCCCAATTCGTTTTGTTATACAGTGTAAGTGATTTTGTTCTGTTTTTCAGACGAGTCTCCCAGTTAACTATTATTGGCGAGTGATCAGAGGAATGTTTTCCTGACAAGATTTTTCTGACATAATTTAGGAAAATTCCCTTTGTTATACAGAAGTCCAGAACGTCTAGAGTTTTCGTTGTATCCGAAGACCAATATGTGGGTCCCCCGGAGAACAAATGTTGAAGATGCTCAGTTTGCATTGCGAGGTGAAGTTGGCGTCCCCTTGAGATTTTAATCTTGATCCCCAAGAGGGATGCTTTGCGTTGAAGTCCCCTCTCGCTGTAAAGCGATGTCCAAGTGTCTTACAGAATCTTTCGAAATCTAATTTTTGTATAGTGTTTTTTTGCGGACAATATACTGCAGAGATGGTAATAGTTCCATTCCAGTCTTCAACTGCTATACTGGTTGCCTGGAAGTTATTTTGAAAATTCTTACCAAGTTCTTACTAAGTGTTTAAAAGAATTTTTAATAATGAAAAGCCATCACGTGCCCTGCCTTCAGGGTGTTGTGTATTGTATATATCTAGAATACTTCTGCAGCTGTAGAATATAACTTTTACTGGTAACGTGAGTCTCTGAGATTAATATAATATCAAAGCTTTGATTAATTAAAAAAGTTTTAAGTTCCTGGGCATGTTTCGTCAGGCCGTTAGCATTCTTGACTACTATATGAATGAAGGAACCGAGCCATTATAACATTTGTGATATCATAGCAGTTAGAAGGTCAAGAATTGTATCCATTCTCTCCATTAATTTTACCATGTTGATCGCTATTTTGTTCGTCTGTGGTGCGGCTGAGAAATGCTGTTGAGTTTGCATATTGGGTTGTTCAAATTGAGTATTTTGTTTTGCCATTCGAGAGAAAGGCAAACTTAGTTGAAACGATAGGGGATAGACGTTGGCTATGCGCTGTTTGTTGGACAGGGTCCTTCCTCCTAAGCAATGGATATTTTAATTTTTTAACTTTCATAGTCACACACATTGCATTTGAATTGTTTCTCTCCGGTACGAGGATTCATATGGCATCGCATGCGATTCCTCTGTGCACTTTCATAGTCACATATGCACTTTGAAACGAAGTTTCCGGGGACCAACCGTTTCAGCATTTAGTAATTAAATGTTAGGTCGCTTTAGTTCCCGAAAGAGGCGCCTGCAGCAGTGTTAGTGGAGTTCTAAATTGTTTTTCACCACGCACTCATCGTCGCGTTCAATCACACTCTGGAAGAGCCGCTTAGAGAAAGAGAACTCGGTATAAATCCGGAGTCCCAGCACAAATTCGTTAACTTGGAGTCCGAGACTTCAGCGAGGAACTGAGACCGAAACTTGAAGCAACAGTCCACCAGAAAAGAAAGTAAGCCGAAGTTAAGCCGCCGAAATAAAAGATTGAAGGTTTTATAAGCCGGTCAGGTCAGGTTAATTGGACCTTTGATTTTCATGTTATTCGTAATTGGGGTTCCAGAACTAATTTGAAAATACGTTTTATTCGGTCAGACCAGATTGTATTTTCAAAACTAGGCGTTAATATAATTCCGAGTATTCACCGTACGGTAATATTTCATTTAAAATATCTTACAAAACACTTTATTTATCGCCGAGATTACGAAGCCAAGCCGGGATTCTGGGCCGCAGCGAACCGCTGATAATCTGGTTTCATTCACTGACCCTACGAAGGTAAGGAAACCCTAAACAACTTCACAGGCGAATTAAACTAACCCATACAACAGGTGACAATTTAACCTTATAACTTTGAACACTGAAAACGACTCCGATTAGTGGTTATGTGGGTAAATTTTGTTTACCGCATTTAAAATTAACTGTCCGTTGGCAACCATTTTGTTTGTTTATTTAAATCTACAGAGTACAACAACCGCCGCTCGCCGCGGGCAGTTTCCTGAGAACACCAGTGCAGTGCCATCAAGACGACCTACGACCCAGTACCAGAGACGTACCAGGATTTGGCAGATGCTATTACCTTGTGCGAACATTATTACTTTTATTTATCATATTACAAAATCAAATACATTTTAATTTATTGTAACATTTAAATATATAAAAATATAATAAATCCCATGATATAACTATTACAGTCTCGCCGCAAGTTATTGCGAACTTCTGGCTGTGAGGTAAACCTGGCACCTTTCCCCAGGAGGACAGAGCCCTTACTTGAAGGGTTTTTTGCCTGTATGAGTGCACGTCTTGGTAAACTCTTCTTCTGCACACTTCCGTAGTCACATATATAGCACTTGAATGGTTTTTATCCTGTATGAGTACTCATATGACTTTTCAAAGTGCTCTTGTGCGCACTTTCATAATCACATATATTGCAAATGTAGGGTTTTTCTCCTGTATGAGTGCTCATATGTCTTCGCAAGTGAAAGTTCTGTATACTTTCATAGTCGCATATATTGCACTTGAAGGGTTTCTCCCCTGTATGAGTTCTCATATGACTTCGCATGTATTTCTTGTGTGCACTTTCAAAGTCACATATATTGCACTTGAATGGTTTTTCTCCTGTATGAGTACTCATATGACTTTTCAAATTGCTCTTGTGCGGACTTTCATAATCACATATATTGCATTTGAATGGTTTTTCTCCTGTATGAGTGCTCATATGTCTTCGCAAGTGAATGTTCTGTATACTTTCATAGTCGCATATATTGCACTTGAAGGGTTTTTCTCCTGTATGAGTTCTCATATGCATTTGCAAACTCTTCCTGTGTGCACTTTCAAAGTCACATACATTACATTTGAATGGTTTCTCTCCTGTATGAGTGATCATATGACTTCGCAAATTACTCTTACGTGCACTTCCATAGTCACATACATTGCATTTATACAACTTTTCCCCAGTATGAGTTTTAACACCTTGATCCATGATGTACTTAAATGGAGATTCCATTATTACATGATCATTGTTACTACAGATTTCAGTTTTTATATCTAATTCTTCATGTAATGATTCCAGTTTAATTGACCAATCCTTATTATATTTAGCATCACGTTTTAACTCGGAAGCTTCTGAAGGCAATTCCGATGTTTGGATCTCTTCTTGTTTTACTGTAACATATGTGCATGTTTATATGTGAGTTACTAAATATTACATAAGTATTTAAACTAGTACGAAATCATTTTAAAAAGACGACCAAATTACCCCAATTTTAAATAACAATTATGAAATTATTAACATTTACCACACATCATTAAATTACTTGCTTGCATATTTAGAAGTGAACAACGCGACAACCGTAATTTTCGGCTCCGTTTTCGCAGTAAATTCGAGGTGATTAAAGGCTCATAAAAAGTAGGGAATAGTGAGTAGAGATAGTAAAAGTGACAGTGAAAAAGTGTAGGTATAAGGGCGGAAGTGATAGGAACAGAAGAGACAATATTATAAGGATTTCACATTTCGAACAAAGACAGGTTAGAAAACTGACAAGGACATCAAAGATTACCCAAAGAAAACACAAAATACGTCACAAGCTACAACATATAGGTAACACATTAAGCAATCGATGAGAAGCACAGGTTGCAGTAAACCAGGGACGCGCAAACTAAACTAGATAGAAACGTAAACAAAGCATTACAAAATAAATAAGGTAACATGGAGGCGACGCTAGAGGCAATTATGAGTAAGCTAGAAGAAATAGATAAACGAGGGGAACGCATGGAGGAAAAGATAGACGTATATCAAGTAGACGTAGAAATTCTCAAGAAGGAAAATGAGGAATTGAAAACCGAAAACTCAAAAATTAAAAAACAACTAGCAGAACAAGAAGCAAGACTCGAAATGCTAGAAAAGGAAGCAAGGAAGAACAAATTAATAATACAAGGACTAAACGAAACAGAAATGGAAGCGGATTTATGCTTGAAAGAAAAGGTTAGAAGTACGCTAAGGGATATGGGGATCCAAATCAATATGGAAGTCGAGATAAAGGAAATAAGAAGACTGGGCACTCAAGAAGTAAATAAAATAAGACCAGTATTAATCGAAATGAATACTTGGAATAAGAAAATGGAAATTTTGAAGGAGACTAAAAAGCTAAAAGGGACTAAAATATTCATTACCGAGGATTATACCAAAAAAGTGCAACAAGAAAGAAAGATGTTGATTGAGCACATGAAAAAAGCGAGAGAGGAGGGAAACAGAGCAGTCATAAGATATAATAAGTTAATAGTAAATGGAGAGAGCTACACAGCAAATCAGTTAAACCAATCCTTTCAGGAACATATTGGGCAGGAAGAACCAGAATACGAACTTGAAAGAAAAAAAGGAAGAACAATAAGCGAAAGATCTCCACGGGAAAAAGGAGGGCAAGGAGGCGAACCTGCGACAAAATTCAGCAAACCGACGCCAAAAAACTAACCAATAAAAGCGGGAATAGGTCAAATGTTGACAAACACGGCGATAAAATGGAAAAAACGAATACGTACAACAATAAGGTTACAAAAAAAATATATATTGCTACTTGGAATGTTAGAGGCACATATGAGGAAGGAGCACTGAAACAACTAATTAGAGTATTGAAAAAATATAAAGTTGATATATTGGCAGTTCAAGAAACTAAACAAAACAATAACGATACCACAGACCTGGAAGGGTACACGTTCTTTAAGAGTAGTGGACTCAACAGAAGATTAGGAACTGGATTTATAATCAGTGAAAGATTAAGGTCATCAGTAATCGGATTCACACCTATAACAGAAAGAATGTGCTGGTTAAGATTAAGAGGCAAATACCAAAAAATAAGTCTTGTAAATGTACACATGCCAACAGAAGGAACAGAAATGTCAGAGAAGGAACAATTTTATAATACCTTGGATAAAGAGTATGAAAAAATCACGAAATATGATGTGAAAATGATACTAGGGGACTGCAACGCCAAAATAGGGCAAGAAACATTTTACTATCCAACCATTGGGAAACACAGTCTACACTGTGAAACAAATGAAAATGGCAGACTACTAATTGAACTAGCGTTAGATAAAAACATGAAGATTAAAAGTACCTGCTATGCACACAAAAATATCCACAAAGGAACTTGGCTGAGCCCAGACGGAAAAACGATTAATCAAATAGATCACGCTCTTATAGAAATTAAGAATGAGAGAAGTATCACGGACATTAGAACTTGTAGAGGCGCAGATTCCGATTCTGACCATTTTATGGTAAGAATCAAATTCGAACAAATGATACCAATTTACAAACATCAGAAAGATAAACAAGAAAACAACTTCAAAAGATTACAAATACGAGACGAAGCCCAAAAAGAAAGGTACAAAAATAGAATAAACGAAGAACTAAGGAAAAGAAATGAACAACAGAACGTTGAACAAACTACAAGCATAGAAGAATGTATAAAAAAAGTAGTAAACGAACAACCACAAAGGAAGAGCGCAAAGAGAAAGGAATGGTTTGATTTGGAATGTGAAAACTTAATCAAAACAAGAGAGAAAGCAAGAAAGATCATGTTACAACAGCGTACCGAAGAGAGTAAAAGAGAATACGAGACACAGAGAAAGAAATGTAAAAAAATATGTAGGGAAAAAAACGAAAACATAAAATACAAATGCTGGAGGATATTGAAGAAAAATATAAGAATAAAGAAATTAGGAATTTTTACCAAGGAATAAAAAAGGAGAAGAAAGGATACCAGGCAAAAACAATCTTTTGCAAAGATAAGAATGGAAAACTACTCGGCGCACACGATGAAGTAAGTGAAAGGTGGGCGGAATATTTTGAGGAATTATTGAACAACCAACAAGAAAACGAGTACCTAGAGAACCTAGAAGAGATAGAACAAAAAGGGGAAGAAGAACAATGAAAACCCATCGGAAAAACCACCTGAAATCGAAGAAATAGTAAATATAATAAAAAGTCTAAAAAATAATAGAAGTGCGGGACCGGATGGAATACAAGCGGAAGCAATTAAATATGGAGGAGAAGAACTATACGGAGAAATACACAAAATAATACTCGAAATATGGGGCAACGAAGAGATGCCCAAATCATGGAATTTAGCATACATATGTCCTATACATAAAAAAGGTAATAAAGAAATATGCGAAAATTATCGAGGAATAGCTTTATTAAGTGTCATATATAAAATACTAGCGACGCTCATAAAAAACAGACTAGGAAAATACATGGAGACGACAGTAGGAGAATATCAATGCGGATTCAGAAGGGGCAGGTCAGTGATAGACCAAATATATACTCTACGAGAAATACAGGCCACAGGTTATGAGTTTAAACTTGACACGCACCTTATATTTTTGGACTTCAAGCAAGCATATGACAGCATCCGAAGAGACAAACTTTATATTGCACTTCACCAACTTGGAATACCTAGTAAATTAGTCAGACTTATATCAATGACACTGGAGAATACAGAGAACAAAGTTAGAGTAAACGGAATGCTGACGAGAGCTTTCAAAGTCGGGAGTGGACTGCGACAAGGGGATCTGCTGTCAGCAGTGTTATTTAACTTCGCTCTAGAGCATATATTACGGAATGCGAATATGAATAGAAATGGGATAATCTATCAACGATTCCATCAGTGCTTAGCTTTCGCAGACGATTTAACGATCATAGCAAGAACAAGAAAAGAAATTCAAAATGTTACAAAAAGACTACTACGAAGTGCGCAAGACATGGGGCTGATGGTAAATCAAACTAAAACAAAATACATGACATGGAACGATCAACCATTCCAGCAGAACAAGTCACTAACGATTCAAGTGAATGAAACAAAGCAGTACAAATTTGAAGAAATAGAGTCATTTACGTATTTAGGCACAATAGTAACAAAGAAACCAGAAAATAGTGCGGAAATAAAAGCAAGAATCGTGGCAGGGACCAAAAGTGCAGCGGCGTTAAAAAATATCTTTTCAAGTAATACGTTTTCACGAAGCTTAAAAATCAGAGTGTATAAATCAATAGTGAGACCAACAGTGACATACGCAAGTGAAGTGTGGCTGTTAAGAAAGCAGGACCAGCGTACGCTAAGTGTGTGAGAACGGAGAATATTACGGAAAATTTACGGCGGAAAGTGTGTAGACGGGCAATGGGAAAGACGAACTAATCAAGAGCTGTACGAGTTATACGGGCAAGAAAGCATTGTCGGAGTAGCGAAATCGCAGAGGCTCAGATGGTTAGGCCACTTAATAAGGATGGACGAACAAAGAACTCCAAGCAAAATATACAAAGCTGAAATTGGTGGGAGAAGACGTATAGGCAGACCAAGGAATCAGTGGAAAAACGAGCTTCAAGAGGATTTACGGTACCTGAAAATTGAGAGATGGCAAAACAGAGCAACAAATAGGAAGGAATGGTCAAAAGTGACCAAACAAGCCATGGGCCTGCTAGGCCCGACGAGCTAACTTATATATATATATATATTAAATTACTAATATTTGGTCAATTTTAATGGAAGTTTTCACATTATTACAGTTGCTACAAATTACATGGGCAAGCATTGTAAAAGTACCAAAACTTTCTTATAATCGGTTTTCGAAGGAAAACCCTCTTTTATTAGTATTTACTCTTACTTGCTTGTGCTATTTCACTTAGAATTGATTTTAGGTGTGAAATGCAAATTTGTGGTACTGACTGACGAAGCAAACAATCATATTGTACCAAGATTTAATCAATTTTATAACAAAATGGACGTGAAGACTCAAAAGACCAATTTAGAGAAGATATACGAGTAAAGCAGAAACAGAACTAAAAGATGAACTAAACACAAAAAAACAGCGGTATAGGAAAATTAGTAGAAAATATCCAATCAAATCGAACAAATATAAACAAAAAATTAGTCGCACAGGATATAGGGTTGAATAATTTCGAAAGAGAATAATAGAAAAGAAACAGAGTAGGTACTGTACGGCCTTGAAATGGAAACTGCAAACTATTTTGAACTGGAAAAAATGGTCATAAAGCCAGAAAATCAGAAATTGAAAGTAAAATATGAAGCACGGGACCTGGAAGCGATCCGCCTACTAATAGTAAGCACGATAAATAAGAGACTTAAATATCAAATGTTTGGAATCAAAAAGCTATCCAAGGGATCCAAAATAATAATAGATGACTACCTGAAGAATATCTTACATGTGAGAAAATACTTACTTCCATTAATGTACTACCTCAGAGAATCAGGAAAGCGCGCAATAATGAAATACAGCTCACTGATCGTTGAAAGCAAAAAATGGAAGGAAATAATATACAACAAGCAAAAGAAATACTAGAACAAACTAAAGAAAAGAAGAAAGCGAAAAAGAGCCACTATCCGAAGAAGAAGAAGAAGAAAACCAACCGCAGAAGAGATTAACCAAAACGAAAACAAAAACAAACCAGGAATGGTGGAAACTCTTTTGGGTCCTTATCCTACAAAAATATCAACGTAACAAGCGGCAAAGAAAAAAGAACGTTACATAAGGAACAGAACAGGAATCTTAGGCGCAAGCTCTTTCCAATGCCGGCAAGAAAGACCAATCATGTAGCAATTAAGACCAACAGAAAACACCCCAAAACTTTTTGGGAATGTTCCGTTATCAACGGGATGATTCCGCGCTACGCAGATTCCGTTTTTATAATGCACTTTTGTAGCTAAACCGTGCTAAGCTTAATTCCCTCATTCAAATCGAGGGTCGGAGTATTGTATGTGCTTGTATGTATATTTAAGTTGTACTAAAATATCTTATATTTTTAGGGAATACAAAATTGTTGTATCAAGCCCGCGACACATATTTGCGAAAAACACTTTGCGGAAACTGCTTTTAAAACCCATCTTAAGAACCGACTGAAATCTGATGCTATACCAATACCGTATGTGGCTACAGATCAATCTGCATCTAGTCATAGCAATAGCCCTTTGAAGGTTTTAACACCGAAGAAAACCTATTCTAAGGCGGTCCGAGAATGCAATAATGAAATATGTGAAGATATTCAATTTTCTAATGATGACAGTGTTTTTTTAGATGCAATTACTAATATGTTTTCGACATCGACAAAGCAAATTGTTTACTGCTTCTGAAACTTCTCCCCGAAAAAATAAGTTAAAGATTTCGTTACAAACATGCAAAAATCATTTTAAGAACCACACACGAAAGATATCTAGATTATGTAAGAAAGTTCAGTGCAAGAAAAGAGTAAAGTGGAAAATATATTTTAATCATTTCGGTTTCCATCTACAAATTCCAAAACCTTGGCAAAGATGCAATTTAGAAAGAAGAAAACCATGTGGACGCTAAGCGAAAAAAATTTTGCTTTGACGTTGTATTACAAATCGCCTACTGCATATAAATTCTTACGACGACAAGGAGTAATATTGGCCGCTCCATCAACAATCCGAAAGTGGCTTGGAAAATCGAAATTTCGACCGAAATGTTTTTTAAGCAAATTGAAAACAAATTGTTTCTGCTTCTGAAGAGGAAAAAACCTGTTCTGTGTCTTTTGATGAAATGGCCATTATGGAGAAGCTTGAATACAATAAATACATGGATTTGGTAAAAGGATTTGAGGATTTCGGCCAAGCAAATCGTACAAAAAACACTGCAAAATGCGTATTGGTGTTTTTGGCACGGGGAATTTACTCGCCATGGAAGGTTCCCATTGCGTACTTCCTGTCCCATTCAGGTGCAAATAAAACCCTGCTGCGTAAATTAATTCCAGAGGTAATGAGGCGTTTGGTCGATGAAGGTCTCAATCCGACAATTTGTGTGTGCGACCAAGGCACACGTAATCAAGGAGCATACAAAATGTTAAATGCTACTGCAAGCACACCTTATTACATGGATAAGGAAGGGCCTCAAATTGCAAGTAGGAAGGTATTTACCCTATATGATTTTATGCATATAGCGAAAAGCATAAGGAACAACATGCTGAACGGAGATTTTGAGCTGAAAGGTGAAAATGGGGCAGCAGATAAAAAAATTTCGTTCAACGACATTCGCCCGTCTACGACATCGAAAAAAATGCTAAATGTAAAGCATTGCCAAGATTGACAGTAGCACATATAAATCCAAACGCTTTCCAAAAGATGAATGTGAAACTGGCCATGCAATTATTAAGCCACTCTGTAGCCGCAACAATTAGAAGTTGTGTAGATACTAGGGAACTTACCAGCACTACAGCTACAAATACAGCCGATTTTATTGATTAAATGGATAAAGTATTTGATTGTCTCAATATTCGGCGCCTATATGATAAAAATCCTTACAAGTCGGCTTTGTCAGACGAAAACAGCTTGGGAATGGCAACTTTAGAAGAAGGAAAACAATATCTCTCTAGATTATATAAAATAGATCACAACAGTAAAAAAGTGAGCCGACTGCCTTGCTTCGATGGACTAATTCAGTCTATTGAGGGAACACTACTTTTTTACAGAGAAGAAAAGTCGAAAGACGTAAGATTTGTATTGACAAATCGACTGAATCAAGACGCACTTGAAAATCTATTTTCAATATATAGATAGAAGGGAGGTTATAATCGGAATCCCACTGCAAGAATTTTCAGGACTCTTTTTCGTAATAAAGCCATTAACTCTCTTATGAAACCGTCCAGCTCGTCAAATTGTGAATTTGATCCTGAAGACACGCCTTGTATTGCAGGGGAAGACAATTTTGAAAATGGTGATCATGTTTCTAGTGCAGTAAACGGATTTGAACACAGTATGGATGTGATTGAGGCTTCAAATCAATCAAGGTATTTCACGGCACAAACATTAGAAAATTGCGCTATAACGTATTTTGCAGGATACTTAGCGAAATCACTATGAGAGAGTAGATCAACAACCCCCCTTATGGGGGAGGCCCCTGCCCAACAATGGGATGATGCGGGCTAATTAAAAAAAAAACTTAGCGAAAAAGTGCCTAGAAAAATGTAATTGTGATGTATGTTCATTATTTATGATACAAAGTTCCATTCTAGACGACAAACATGAAATGCTTTTGTTGCATCGCACATATACGTAGTAATATTACAGAGATAGATAGCACACGAGGGCTAACGGCGCCTACTACGAAGTTTACGCAACGTGTAAGCTACAGTTTGGAAATATTCGAAAAAGTTTCCGAAACTTTATATTTTGATGAACATGTTAAATCCAAAATAATAAATATTTTAGACGCTTCAACAAAAGAACTGTGTAAATCCATTAGTGTAAATTGCTGTGATTATAAATTATTTATTTTTAACTTATTGGTTATTTGCAAACTTTTTAAAAAATTTAAGTCCTTGGTCCAACAAAAGAAATAGACACCATCAAAACCAAATATTAACCAAACATTAAGAGTTGTAGTGCATAAATAGTGATGACACAGTCACTGCTTAAATATTTCTATTATGGAAATACCCTAGCTTGGAATTAAAAAGGATTATCTGCCAGGCGGCGTTATTTTTCTACCTGCTGCCATTCTGCTGCATATGCTACCTCCTTTCTATAAGCAGGCATTCACCAAAAATATTGTAAAACATTACAATTTAAAAATATGTTTAGTTGTAAATGATTGAAAATAAATCAGTTTTAGGTAATAGTATAAATGTAATTCCACCAATTTTTTTTCAGACACAGGAATGTTGGTATAAATCATAATTCGATGTACATAAAAGATTGGTAGTTTTGTATTAATATTAAGTGTTGCTAGATAAATAAGAATTCGGCAGTGTATCTATTATCATTGAATATTTTCAATGCTATTATCAATGCTGTAGTATCTGAAGTCTAAATACATTTTGTTTACATCTAATTTGAATTTATTTGTTGTTAAGTTATTAGTGTGTACACTTTATGAGCTTTTGATATTTCAAAAACAATAAATATTGTTTTTGCAAGTATTAGTGTTGCAATACAAAAATTTAAAGATTATTCAAATACTATATAACTTTATATTAAGTTTGATAAACTGGTTTTATTTTATAGGTATTCATTATAAAATTGTCATTTCTATTATTGACAAATCAACCCGCGCTTTGTTTAAAAAGTCGCTCTTATTGCATTGCAGTCTGTTGTTAGGTAGTAACAGCTTTAACTTTGTTGGGGAATTCCACAACTTAAACCCACTGTGTATGTTTGTTTCGCCCCAAGCTATGCTTCCGCTAATTTTGTAATACTATGCCATCTACCGGTTCTTTCGCTCATAAAAAAATAATTCCCATATAATACTATTGCAATAGGCATTCTGATTAAAATATTCAATGCCAGAACGAACATCTCCACACAGCTATTGACCAATTACAATCAGCAATCAACCCAATAGGCAAGTGGTTCAACAGATGGTGTATAACATTAAATCCATCCAAGTGTATAAGCAAATATTCACATTAAGATGAATACAGGACCACCAGAACATCCGCAAACATGGAACAAAAATCCCCTGGAGCCCAAACGGCGAAGCAACCAAATATCCTGGAGTCCCCATGTGAATACCAAACTAAATCCAGGGTACAACAGATTAAGGCAACTGTATATCCACTAATCAACCGCAATACACCATTGCGAAGGGAGTGCACAATTCCACTATATAAAATGCTATTGAGACCTATTATAACATACGCCTCTCCAGTATGGAGCACAACGTCAAAGACAAACCTAAGAATATTACAAGTCTTTCACAATAAGGTCTTAAGAATGTCAGCTAAAAAGACATCTTCCACAAGATCTAAAAACAAGTTCAGACAAAAGTGAAAGTGAATAAACTAGTGTAAAATATTACAACAGCTGCGCTGCTTTAACACGAGCTATTAAGTAGCTCAGATTTGAGGGGACACGTTCCTTCAGTGACATTATTATAATAATACATTCAGAAATTTAATTAAAAAAAAAAAACTTCCAAGCGATATTATATTTATGTCAAAAACGCACTAATGAACAACCCTGTATAAGGATAAAAGGAGATGATAGAAGAGTTTTACAACCATTCAGACAGAGTAGCTACAGCAAGACTAAAAATAGCCAAAACAAGACTATCTGTAATCGAAGTTTACGCAGCAACATCTTCGGCTGTAGAGGAAGAGATAGGAAAGTACTACAAAGATTTAGAGGAGCTAATAGATAGAGAACCAATAATGTCAAATTATATTCTAGTAATGGGAGGTTATTCAGCAAAATGGGACAGAAAGAGAGAGGTGACGGGACCGTAACAGATCCAAATCAACATGGGTCTAGAAATGAACCAGGAAAGGCCTTAATTTATTTTCCTATAAAATATAAACTTTATATTACGAATTCCTTTTTTAAAACACACAGCAGAAGGAGATGAACATGGAAATCTCCAAACGGAATGTATAAAATGTAATTGACTGTATTCTTAGCAACAACAAAGAAATAATTATAAAATACAGAATGGTACGATTTCTGATAACCATAAAAATGGACAAAAAACTACAAACGTTTACAAAAGCAAAGAAATAAATCCAGTTAAGTACAGAGAAAATCTTCAAACAACTTCAAGACAGAAGACGTAGAAATAATAAAAGAAAAAAGAGTACAGAAAATGTACAACCACATAGAACTTACACTAAGAAAGGCAAGAAAAAATGCACAAGGTCAGCAAGAAACTATCAAAGAACAAAAATGGTCAGGCGCAACATAAAAGTCAATAAAGGAACAAGCAGAGCTGAAAAAAAGATCAGGAATATTAATAGAATCGAATACTGCGAAATAAACAAATTAACTAAACGAGAAATAAGAAAAGACATTACAAAAGGGTAAAAGCAAAAAATACAAACTTTAATAGAAGAAACAGGGTCGACTAAACAAATGAAAAGGGAATTAACTAACGGCTGAAACTGAATAACTTATATAAAAATGGCAATACCGAGATAGAGGGAATAGAGGATGATAAAGTGGTGAACAATGAACGGTCAGTAATACAAGAAGAACTAAAATTAGTCATAAACAAATTAAAGAAGGACGGGGCTCCAGGAGGTGATGGGATAACTAATAAACAAATTTAAAATGCAACACCGGAAATGCCCCAACTCATGAGAATATTGTTCTACGAAATCCTAAGAACAGAAGTGCTAGCATCCCGATGGAAAAAATCAATAAATAATATTCCTATTTAAGAAGGGAAAAAAGGAGCTCGCACAGAATTACGGACCAATCAGTTTATCCCCATGTACATGTAAACTGTTGCCGACCATACTCAAAAATAAGATTAAAATTAAATTAGATCATAATCATAAATTTACCGTTCGTTTCCAACTCACTCTGAGATAATTCTTCGTTGATTTTGGTTTGATGCCAGATATCGCCTGTAGACTCTGTATGGTTTGATAGCGAAATCACATTGGTAACATCGGGTTTAACATCTTCATTCATATCAGCTAAGGTATCCATGTCGATATACACACGTTCTGCTGTGAAAACAATTCCGAAGTACTAAAATTAAATTGTATAAATATGGGAATATATCTCACCTTTATAGTAGAAAAGAGTAATAGTAAAAAATATTATTGTTAGTCAAATACTTTTTTAACAACGTTTTATTATTTACAATTCGGAGGTCTGTCAAAAATATTCGTTCAGGTTGAGTAACTTAAGAAGTGATAATGTCATTGGAACTACTTTCCATCTTTATACCAATGAACTGTATACTAACGTATTAGTATACAGTTCCCTGCCTTATACAAGATGAATCAAAGAATAGTGTACCAACTACCAAGCCGTCGCGGTTTTATAACCGCCATTATACATAGAACACATTTATTTAAATGGATGTGAGCGCAACAGCGGTCACTTCACCGCGGTGGTTTTAAAAACGCAACGTGTCTTATTTTAGAGGCGGTGCGGTTGCCGTCTTCAGATATGGAACAAATCATGTTAGTACAGCATGCGCGCACCAGCGGGTAAATACCCGGTTTGTTGTTATCGGCTTCGTGATGGCTCTTGATTCTGCATATTTTGATAGCGAAAAATTTATTAAAGAAGTGAAAAAAAGACCTGGATTGTATAACAAAAACTTACCAGAATATAGTGATAGAAATGCGAAAGAAAAGCTGTGGATAGAAGTATGTGAGGCGATTGTACCCAATCGGGGTGAATTGGATAAAGCAGAAAGAATTAAAAAGGTAAGAACGTTTCTGTATAGCATTTTAACACTTTATTAACTTCATAACTTTGCTAATACTGTAGCATAGCCATAGATACATTTAATTACTTTAAAATTCATTTATAATTATTTTTTTAAGACAAAATCGGCCAAAACCACAAAATTTTTTTTTAATAACAATAATTTAGTACAATGTGAAATCAGATTAAAAAAGAACGCACTAAACTTTTACATACATTTTAAAAATATTTCATGTTTACGTTTCGCTAATTATTAGCTTTTTCAAAACAACTATGTATACACTTATTACTAATATCTGAAAACTTAAATAGACTTGTGAAAGAATTAATAAAACGGCAAAAAAAATACAGTCAACTCGCCTAATTAGTTAAACGCGTAAGCACAATTTCTGTATAATACTATGTCATTGATCAATAATAAAAGTGTATAAAACACATTTTTAAACAATAATTATTAGTTATTTATAATAAAATACAAAACCATATAACCTCCATGATACGTGTGCTTAAAACATGAGCGAACAGACAATAATCTTTCATGCGCAAACTCCAAATACCTTACAATTTACCAAATACAAATTACCAAAATACACCAGAAAATAAAATTATAAACTGAACGACAAACTATTTGCAATTCTTTTATTAGCTAAAAAAATTTTTTTTAATGTTATTTATTGTTAAAGTAAATTATGATAAAACATATTTAAATTTTAACAGAGATGGGTCATTTTGAATTTTTCGAGTCATTTCCTCACAAAATTCGATCCTTCTGTCGTTATCGTCTTCGCTCAATTGGTGATAATTTTGAATTTTGTAAGGAAAGAATTTGTTCGATTTCAGTACTTTGTGCACGGACCCAATGGAAATATTAGTTTGCTTGGAAACTGTAGGAATCGAGGTTCTTGGATTTATCACAAAATGACCCAGAACGTCAATGTGTGCGGCTTCATTTAAAACTCTTGGTTCATTTCTTTTCTTATTATTTACCGAACCAGTTTCTACAAATTTCTGCACCAAGTCGATAACGTATCGATGAGAAATACTTTTGTCACGATGTCTCTCATTAAAAATAACCGCAGTTCTACGAGCGCATTGATCTTCATGGCCAGAAGTCAAAATTATTTCTGTCCTTTCAGCTAAAGTGTAAACCATTTTTAAAAGTACACCTTCTCGACTTAAGTTGGAAACAACTAATGTCATATTAAAATACTACGGCATAAAACAAATTTATAAATTAAATAGCTCTGCTAACTTGATATTAATCCGTTTGTTTAATTTGAAATTGGTTTGACATAATCTGAAATTTTGAATGGTCAGACAGATGAGGATAGACAAGAAAACAGATAAACACAATGATAAAGAAATTATATTGCCTTATCGTTAATTAACAATAATAATAAGTAAAATAACAATGGAATACAGTTTGAGAATTTGATAAGTTGAATTACTTAATAAAGAAATTAAATGTTTAAATTAAATACATTTTTGTCTCTAATTCGCGAACGGATCGGCCGATTTTAATTTTCTTTGATGTAAAAGATTGAGAATTTAATACCCTTTAAAATGATACATCACACATGGGGTAGTGCCATTTAAAATTTTGGAGTGTGGGTGGTTGGCGGTGGGGGTGAAAGTTTTCCAACTGATTAGAATATGTCATTAAATGTCCCCCTCCAAACTAAAATCGACGTGTTTCAGCGATTTATGATAAGTTTACTAATTAAAGAGTTATTCAAGGTGGGAAGTTTTCAAATGAAAACCCTGTATATTAAAATTTTGAACTGAAATGTTGTTATGTGACATATATAGTATTTGAGATAAACTCACCTGCATTAAAAAACAATCATGTGAACTAGTCGCCGGCGCAGTCGAATCAAAGTGCACTGAATTAAGATTCTCTCGACTTATAGTTTCCGAATAAAAAGGCGCTTTGCCATACACGTTTGGAACGGCATCCGTTTTTAAAGTAACCTTTTTTGGAGATGTTGGTGGAGTAGATTGATTATGTTCCGGAATCATTTCCCCTATTTTTTTCATTGCGTAATGCAAAGAAATGGCATTATGAATAAGTCGGTTTTTCAGCGAATTCATAAATTGCTGTTCATTAAAATGCACCGCACACACTTTTATTTCACGCAATTGCTCTTTAGCCAAAGAAAATAGCCAAGCATTGCCGCAATTAGTTAACCACACACGGCGTCTTTGTGTTTCCATTGGAAGCCGAAAGAAACTTACATCGCAATGCGTTTCGTGATTTCGATTGCATTCAAAATACACGCACGAGTTAGAAGCCATAGTTGCAGTTGCTTTCACACAAAATCACATAAGGAATTTGTATCACTATAACTCGAACACCAGCAAACTGAATCCGTATTTGCTGTATATATAATCTATACAGTGTAAACTCATTCGGTAAGCTTCTTCAAGAAACTACATCGTTAGTGAATCACCTTTCATCCGTCTGCGAAATAATGTGTTTCCGTAAATACCAATACAAGAAAAAGTATTTAGGGAAAACACAATATTCCAGTTTCTTAATATGTTTTCCAGTCATTATACACGAAAATGTAATCGCAAGAGAATAAACCATAGCATAGATTTTATGACAACATGGCAACGCTGTGCTTCTAAAGGAAACAAAAAATGCTACAGAAATCTGTATTGTCGCTCTCACAGGATGAATAAACTCTGCGTAGTTCGAGTCCCGCCTACTTGAGGGCCAGACCCTGAGTATCCTAGCGGACTGGACTATTTTGGCGATACTTTATAACCCATAAGGCTAACTCTCTTTATAATTAATATAGTGCTCTTTGCTTACACTTGTTATGTTATTTTTGTGCCGCTTCATAGTACGGATTAATTCCCTAATTTAGTTGTGCCGCTTCATAGTAATTTAAGCTTCGTTTTAGCGTTCGCATTTTAAATTTCCGTCAGGTTTAGCACTATTTATAATTTCGTTTATATTTTTCCCCGTACAGAATTTTATTTATGTTAAACGAGTCCCAAGGTTTTCTTTTGTAATCCCGTTTCTGCCGAACAAAAATATTTCCAAGAATTGTTTTTCGTTTATACAACAGTACCATTCAGAAGCATTGAGACGTATTTTCCAGAACCTTTTAGAATTTCTTGTGTAGCATTCCATGGGATTTCGTCATGTTGTGCAATCTTTTGAGGGGGGTGCAGGTTCCCATTGC
>JABXWE010004153.1:0-10958 GCA_014611495.1 Limonius californicus
GGCCTATAATATGAGAATTAAAAATGCCTGCCCAAATATTAATTTTTTGAGGATATTGCGTTCTAAGATTTAAATTCAGATGGGGATTCTCCTGTGCCCAGTATCTATCGTTTTGAACGTTCGGTTCGTTATTTAAGGTAAAGGTACATTCATCCGTAAAGCAAATCGACGAGAGAAAATTGCGATCCGCATTAGCACGTTCTTGAATAATTTCACAAAAGGTTTGTCTAACTTCTTCATCAAACGGCAATAGTTCTTGATGGCATTGAAACTTGTACGGACGATAGCCGTGCTTTCTTAAAATTTTGCACACCGTTCCTTGTGATTTACCACATTCTAAAGCAATGGATCTTCTACTCAGTCGAGGATTCCCAGATACCAGCCCAATAACAATCTCTTCTTAATTGTTTTCCCGTCTGTTGCCATTTATTCTGCGATGTTCTAATAAACAACCATAATGAGACAATTTTAAAACTATCATTTGAAGTGAATAATATTTACCAGAATTTAAGCAACCAGAATTTTCAAATTGAAGGATTATTTGTCGTATTGTCGACACTGACGGAATAGGGCTCTCGTTAAACTGAACGGAAAACAAATCTCGCACCCTACGGTAACTATGTATTTCCGCTGTAAACGTTTTTTACGATGAATACTTTTTCCTCAATGGAATACATTTTACAAAGAATAATTAATGAGAGTTATCATAACTGATAACTTGTTTTCAGGCATGACCCACGTGATTTTTTTTTCCAATTGATTTCAGTAAAGAAAATTGGAAATCTTAAAATCATAGTCGCCAACTGCATAATGAATCTGTCACTTGAATGACTTTTGAATCTGTCTATTGTCTTACGAGTCACGGCTCAACATGATTTTTCCGAATTGGATTTATTGCGAATTTTTGCTAAAATAATGAGAAATACAACTGAAAATTAACTAATTCGGATATCATTAGACGAGGAAAAAATCTTCTTTCGATGGGTGTCATTATAAACCCTCTAAGTTAAAATGGGGAGCAGCAATCTGCGAAAAACCTTTTTCCCATGTTAATTGCCTATGTTCGGTTTAGGAATATTCACCCGGTATATAAATCTGGGCAATGCAAAATAAAACAACGTTCTATTTAAAAAATAGTTAAACCTAGAGTTAACCCAACAACAAGTGTTCATGTCTTGCGAAAATTTAACTTAGAAATATACCGACATCAAAACAGTGTATAATATTTTAATAACAAAGGCACTGAAGAAAGAGGCGTGTAGCCTAACTCTGGCTATGTACATCAAAATTTGAAGATGTCTAACCAAATTTGTCTTTCAAAAAATCTTATATAACCTTACTTGTGACAAATTTCTCCTAAACCTTCCAATGGTTGAGTGGTGCCTCCAGAAGACTCACCATGTGTTATAAATAACAGCACGGGTTTATGCTTCTTTATTTCCCTCTCCAACTCTTCAAATGTAAACACTTCACCAGGTTCAGTTACCATTTTAACCACATCTATGTCTGGATGGAAAAACCATATGAACTTGTTAGTATTGCACTTGGTACCAGCAAAATACTTACGTCTAGTTTTAGCTTTTTCCACCGTCCTGTCTCCCCAGATACCTCCGATGGCTATGATAATTTTTTCTCCGGGGTCCACAAGATTTGTCAGTGCTGCTTCGAGCCCACCCGTACCGGAATTCTGAAGAGCTAAAGTTACCTCATTTTTGGTTTGGAAAACGTATTTTAGCAAGTCTCTAACGTCATCCATCATCTGCATTGGATAAAACAATTATAACAAATCGATTTTGTTACAGTGCTGTTGTGAAAAATACCTGGTATAGTTCTTTGCAGACGGTTGACGTGGAATGGTTGGTTAGGGCCGTCAGGACCCTAGGGGAATAGTTGGTTGGTCCAGCACCCACAAGAAGTTTGTTGGGCAGGGAAAAAACCCTTTCGGAGGGCTTAAAGGTGTTTTGAACATCTAGTTTCGAGGACGACATTCTGAAATGTACTGCAGGAGTTATACCGTCGATGTAGTTTAAATATCAACATTAATAGACTGATAAGATGAGTGGCTGAGATTTATCTGATGTCATGTTGATGACCTATGACTGGCACTTCGAATAAGCGGGTACCTTATTTTTATTTACATAAGTGGCGTAACATTACATTACAAATTAAATTGCAGAATTATTTACACAAAATGATATCCTAGATTAGATAAGGATATTGGAGAATACAAAATTTTACAGTTCGTATTGGCCCATAAAACATATTCCTCTTCCTTCACGTTGCTGTGTCTGTTGGGTTTGGCAACCATTATGGTGTAGTTTTTTCGGTTTTCCTTTGTGAAACAATATTGGTCGCTTTTGTCTTGGTTCTTAGCCACGATTTTCATTCCCATTTTGCCTTCTATTTTGCCTTATATCAGTACTTGTAGTAGATCCTATTTTTACCTGCACTAAATGCCTCAAGTACGTCGATTTTCTGGACTTCGCTGCAAGGATTTTAGAACCATATATCAAATGAAATAATTTAGGTAGGGTTTACGCAGGGGCCTCGGAGTAGTGCGGGAAAGCGTTGCCACTCGAGGTCACAGCGAAATGTAGTCGATCGGCTTATGTACATATTTCAAACTAGAACTCGTCTTTATGTTTAGTAATTCATGACAACCAACACAAATGCTTCGGTTTCAGTTGAAATTAATTTCTTTTTGCTAACTACAATTTGGTCTTTAATAAATGCAAGCTTAATGCTACGTACACACGCAGACACCTAAATGTCGACACTTGTGTCTAGATTGCTCTACGGTGTGTTCACACTGCGTGGTGTATTTGTGGAAACTATTGCGTAGGGCAGTATCACTAGATACAACACTAGACTGAAGTTGCTAGACTTCTCTACCATGTATTCACACGTGCCTTGAACAGTAGACACAGACACTTTAAAATAGAACCTATATTTTTTGACCATGTTAAGAAAAAGCCGTCGTTTAGCGGCCGCGGTGTTTATGAATTGTATTTTAAAAAAAAAGAAAAAGTTATGAAAAGCGAACTTGGTTAACTGGGAACTGGATTAAAGAGTGGATCGTAAAGAGAAATGCGAGTCACTATATTCTGAAATGAATTTTATAAAAAATAAATTTATAAATAGCATGACGGACGAATCAAGCTCTGCATGCGTACTTTTAAAAATAACAAAGTATAATCCAGATATAAAATCCTTAACATCTCATATGCAGCAACAAAAATCACATTAAAACAAAGGTTTATGTCTATTTGTAGAACATTTAAATAACTCTTAGTAAATTATATCAGATGTAATTTTTAAAATCATACCATATTAATAAAATTGTTGCTGGCAATCTACATCTGTGGAAACACCATAGAATTAGTGTGAAGAAAAACAGGCTACTGCCTACAATAAAAGAAGAAGAAGAAGAAGTTTAATAAAAAATTTTCTTTCTTTGTTTATTAAATTATAATAATTTTTTTCTCGAGAGCGAAAGGAAAAGAAAAAATATAAAATAAAAAAGCAAAAAAAGAGAAAAATACAAGAATCATAATTTATGTTAAACAATTGTAGTATGGCACGTTAGTTATTTCATAAAGATTATTTATAAGTTTGTAGCACGGACAATGAAAAAGGTTCGCCATCCCTGCTCTAGGCAATAAATTTCCACCATGCCGGTACACCTAGCTCCAGTCTCGACACTCCGAAAAACAAGTGTTCCCACAGCGGTCTACTAACTCGCGACAGCGATGTCTAGACATCAAATGTACGATCTAGCGACACAGCTCTAGATGGTGTACATACGACGACACTCGATCTATAGACTTTATCTAGACACTAAAGTGTCTTCGTGTGTACGTAGCATAACGGACAAACGTTTATAGTACTAAACGTGCACTTTCAATTTTAACATGCTGTAACACGATTATCACCTAGCGCATGGTAATAAAGCGGTGGCACATGTATAGAGTCAATCAACCAAAAATAATCACTGCTACGTGAATTCGCAACGAAAAACATAATTTTAATTTTCCTAAAAATAGTTTACAGTTGCAGAGCGTTTGTTTATATGATTTCTTCTAAATGCAATGGTCTGACAAAGTATTGCATCACTTGAGGAGTTTGTGTAAAAATGGTATTTTGGATTTTTTTTAGTCAATTGATTATACAGACCCAAACAATAGATATATAGAAACACCGTAATATGCAGGGATGCTCATTAGTGCGTCAAAGCCAAATATTGGCATATTAAAATGATTTGGAAATTTTTCTTTCATGCTAAGATAAGCACAATATAAAAATATTTTTAAATGTACAGGCTGATTGGCTACAGCGGAGCATTTTCAAATTATTATTTTTTAAATAGAACGCCCTGTATATTTTTGCATTATTTTATTTCAGCATAATGTAGCCATGTACCAATACGGCACAACTACAAAAAAAATAGTTTTATTATACATGGTGTTTCTTACACCAGGGCAAACTTAATTTATTTCAAAGTGCATTTTGACGATTTGTTTCAAATGGAATACTCTGTATATTATTATATTTTTTTTAAGTTTGATATTTCCAGAGATTTAATTTAAGTTAAAACTTGTGATATAGCAAAACATACGAATTAGTATTAGAATTACGAAATAGTTTATCCGCCAGACCTTTTTTGATGACTAATTTGGCGTTGATGTTTCCAGTTTTCCAAATTCTTCCTTGGAGATGCAGTGAAACCAGGCTTTGGTGAAAGTTTTAATTACATTAATTTCTTAAGAATGATGTTAGCTGTTCTTTGCCACAGATTCAGATTTATAAAAATCTTGGCTGCAATCCACCACACACGATTCGATGTTAAACTGTGAGTCCCGTGTTTCTACCTTAGCGCTGAAGAGAAACACGTGGCAGAGAAGAGACCGATGCCCAGCAGTGGGACAAAAAGGCTGTCAATAAAATGAATGGTCTTTGCCACAACTTTGCGATGAGATATAGGTGTAGAGATTGTGGTGGCTACTCGATTATCGATTTATGGATTGGCAACATTGAACCACGTTCGCTCCATGGAAAGGTGCAGTCTTATCCTGGAAAATAAACTTTTTTTCTTCAAACAAATCTTTCCCAACAGGCAACATCTTCTGCGGCATTTCGCTGTAGTTTGAGACATTCATCATCCCGGAGACGGCATGTAATCGACCAACTTTTTACCATGTCAGAGGTTGGGTGTTTTTGTTGGAAGTACGCGTTTTGTTGAAAATTCTTTCCCAGGAAACCTTTTGATGTTCGTATTACGGCCACATTAGTCAATAAAAAACGTTACAAATTTCTGTAACATCATATACGTTACATTTTAAACTGCCTCTCTTCTTTTTTCGAAACAACTCTCATATTATTAGACATGGATTTGTCAATATATTGACAGATTATTACACTGGTACTATATCCAGGGGATGAAAGTAAAAAAAATGTCTTGTGGGAACGCAGTTGGTACAACGTTTAAAACAAGAAAACACAACAAGTTTGTGACGTGCTTCTACCTCCCGCCATCCACTCACCATCGTCGGACGGGTATGTGAGAGACAGATTTCAGTGAAAAATCATTTAGGGTTCATTTTGATTTCATTTTTTGTTGTAGATTGTTTATGAAAAATAAATTATTGTTTTTCTTTGTTGTCTGGTGATTTAAGAGCGAAGCTGAGTTCCGTTACCAAATCGTTTACTAGAACAGTGTCCCGGAAAATTCCGGTATGCTTTCACTGATCATATGAACCTTATATGAACCACTGGATCTTCGATAAAAACCTATTTTGGTTTCTTCGATAGTAAACCATCAATATATTATGGAATATAACTGACCGTATAGAGACGTTTTAGATTACTTTTATTTTATACAAGCCCTGAACTTAAAATTTAAAAAATAAAATCTTCCATTTGTCATTATTTAAATTTAATGTGGGTATATTCAACAACAAATTACAATAAAAGTGTAAAATCTAGCTATAAAAAATCAGTTTTCTGTCGAATTCCATAAATTCCTAAATTTAATTAAGTTCAACAACATAAATTTAAATATGTCGGTTATAATATAATGTTATACTAATTATGGTTTTAAAGTTAAACTAAAATGCATCCTTCTAACTAACCAAGTTTTTCGTTACCTAATCAATTCTGCTTTCGCTAAATTTAATTCCGTCGTCTAAAAGTTTTAATACATAATCTACCACTTCCGGTCTTGCGTTGTAGCCCATTATACCAATCAGAGCTGCTTTATTAGCTGAGGGTCCCGTTCCAGATCCCATCACCACTTGATATCTGCAGACGAAACCAAAAAAAGATGTCCTCTTAATTAACTTGCTAAAAATACTCACTTTTCTGAATAATAATCCGAAACAAGGTTCCACTTAATTTTCGACGGCATGCGGATTAAATGAACGGTGATTAGACGATTTTCAGGTTTTTCTACAAAATGTTTCAGCTCAAGTTTTTCCATCCCTTGCCAAAATTCTAACGCTGCCTTCGCGTGTCTTTCCCATGCCTTGTCTAAACCTTCTTCTACGAGTTCTACTAAGGCTTCCCTTAATGCACACAACATGTGGGAGTTATAGGTGTAATGGTACTGCAAACTGCAATTAAAAGTGTTTTAAAATATTGCTAACTGGTATCCAACGATTACCTTCGAGATCCGAAACAGCTCCATACTTCGCACAAGTTAAGAAGATTATAATAGTACGCTGGAGGGATTTTTATTGATTTCATGCGTTCGCTGAAAGATCAAGATTTAGAATTTGCACCATAAAGGGTTACGGGTGGCTTACACAGCTTTTGGGCTTAAAGTAAGGACTGCCATGCCTGCCGGGGCTCCAATGGCGTGTTGGGTGCCGGCAACTACCACATCGATACCCCAGCGATCGGTGAAGAAAGGGACTCCCCCTAACGTCGCTGCAGCGTCTACAGCTAACAAACAGTTGTGTCTGTAAGATGAGTTAATTTCGCGGTAGTAAAAATATGTCAGTTGGGTTTTTGAATGGTTATAAAAAAAATAAAAATGTTGTTCGAGCTATTTAGTTATGCAGGTAAAAACTCATCGTCATATTAGAATAATTATAGCAAGTTCAATATATATTGTTTTGTTACGTACTTGTGACAAATATCGCCCAAACCTTCAAGTGGTTGAAGAGTACCTGCAGATGGATCTCCATGTGTCACGAAAACTAATACAGGTTTATGTTTAATGATTTCCTTCTCCAACTCTTCAGGTGTAAGAACATCGCCAGCTTTCGTCTCTATTGCAACGACGTCTATATCTAATATTTTAAAATATATATTAATCGAAAATTCTACGTATGAACGTCTTAATTACTTCTAATCTTGGCTATATCCACAACCCTCTGTCCCCAAACGCCTCTAACAACGACAATAATTTTTTCTTTGGGGTCAACTGCATTTCCCAGCGCGGCTTCTATCCCTCCACTTCCTGAATTTTGCAGAGCTAATGTGACACCGTTGGTAGTTTGGAAAATATATCTTAACATTTCGTGGATATCAGCCATCATCTTAATTAACAATATACTAAGAAACACGTTTATGGTAAGCTACTATTATTACCTCATAAATTTCATCGCACATAGAACCCATGGTGTACCTACCCAGAGCGGATACAACCCTTGGCGAATAATTTGTTGGTCCTGCGTCCAACAATAGCTTGTTGGGCAAACCATACCTTCTTGCTGAAGTTTTAAAATTATTTTGGATGTCTAACTTCCAGGGCATTTTGGAGTTCGTGTTGCTAGAAGCAGAGTTGAAATATCACTGTCGTTTTGTGATTCGATGATCATCAAAGGTAGTGTATTTATAAGATTATAGTATTTGACCCGTTTTTATCTAAATGATAACGGGAATACATAACATGAGTAGCAGAAATGTAGTTTCTGTATTTGTGATAATTAAAAGAAACATAATTTGTGCTAAATATAGAATGAGCTACAAAAAACGCAATGTTTTTTTCTTCTTATTACAGTTTTCCTGTTGATGTGTGTTACAACTAATTTAGTTGCAATATGCTTGAGTCTTCAATTCTTCATTCAACTCGCTAGAGACCTCCGATGGATATAGAAATTTCTTCTCCAGGGCTGCGTCCAGCTAACTGGTATCGGAATTTTGCTGAGCTAAAGTAACCTGATTTTTGAAATGGAAAACGTATTTTAGTAGTTGTTTAATGTCATCCATCATATGCATTAAGCCCGTTAAGGAAAATTCTGAATTTTTTTGAGAGGTGGTTGAAATGAAATTATTGGGGGGGTTGCTGGAAGCCTGTGAAGAAAGCTGGCGCACCTAGAATCTGCGTTGTACCGAAAAGAAATTTCCTAGACTAGAAGGTCTTTTGAATATCAAGTTACGAGGATGGCGTTTTCAAGTTTACTATAGATCCGATAAAAATGGAATTGCGCTGTTCATCCCTCGTAAACAACAAATTGGAATGATGAATTTTTCATGTCTAAGTGATGAGTAGTTAAAAAGAGGAATGACCTGTGACCTGCACAGCAAATGACATAGCATCTAATTTTTGATGAAATAATAAGCGTACCTGATTAAAAATTAAACAGCAGAATCATGTTGTATCGTAAAAATGCAGATAAATGTTACGAAATGACCTATATTAGATAAGCGCAGTTGAGAAGGAATAATATATAATTTCATAGTTAAGTAATCGTAATGTGTCATAAAATATATTTTTTACTCTGTTCTTAAAATAGTTTACCTTTATAATCATGTGCAAATACTACTTCGAACTGAAATAAAACTTGCACACGTGTAATGATTTTAAAACACTACATCAAATTAGATTTGTCGATCTATTGATTATAATATCTATGTTACATTTGATTTGACAGTTGCGATACTCTGAGATGATTATATTTTATGTTGTATATTAACAAAGGGTGGAACTATTTCAGTGGTGGAGCTATACTAGTTCAGGCAGGATATCTGCTTTTATTAATTTTATAAAATAATATGTTCGTCAGGTTTTTGTCCGTTTGAATTTGAATGTTTGCTAGCTTCTGTTCAAATAAATATTTGTTGAAATATACGTAACTTCTGTCAGCTAGGTATAACAGCTGGGAAGAATGATAAAAGTTTGAAGGAAAGGCCGTGTGCGGGGTGTTGAGAGGGCTCAGTGGTGACAGTCTAGAATAGGCAGTGGTTGTAGTTAAACGTAAGCTTGCATATCTTTGGCATAATAACTAATTAATACCATTTGCGACTGATTGCGATGCGAATATCCTCTAAGCTGAAGCGAGGTGTGGATTTAGTGTTACCAAGTATGTAATTGTATGTAAAGATGGGCTGCAATGGCAATGTCAGCAGACATAAGCAGTGACGTTCCTATCTAGGTTATGGTTTATATCCCATGAGGTGTTATATGTGTTTATCCAAATGGTTACGTATTATCTGGTTGGTATTATATATGGTTTACAAGCATTGGGTCCTATTATGGTTGTTATACAAGATTGGTGAGTTATGCATAGCACAACACATTACGCTTCAATCTAAGAAACCTGATACTTCCTCTGAGGTGTGATAAGATAAGCAGATGAGCTTACTTGGTCGTCCGTTTATTAAATTAGCTTTAGTCTTAGAATAATCTTCGAGTTGTAAGAACGATATTTTATGTACTCCAAAGTTCCATTTATTCTTTGTAAAAATAAATAAATAGTTTTTAAAAACCTTGTTAGAAGGGTTTAAATTCTAACTGGCGCAGTCGTACGGATTTATGGAGAAAAACTGTTTCAACATTAAATAGTTTTTCGTGTATTTCAATACTTTGCCATACACCTATACCGCCCACGGAAGCAGTCCAACAGCATTCAAAAACCTGTAAGCAGCCGAGTCAAAAGCAACGGACAGCATCGCCGAAGCCAAGACGACAGCAGATTACAACCCAGTCTATCGGAGACAACACCTGGATCAACAGGACCAGATCATCGGGATCATCGATTATCGGAGTAGACACTACCGAAATCGAAGTAGAAATCATCGACATCAAAGAAGATGCGAATGAAGTAAGTGAATACTATAATTGCGAAGTTTACAATTTAAAAGTGAATAAGAAGATTAAAAATCTACGATTTGAAATTGAAATTAAAAGCTTTATGATTAACATAATTTTAAGAATTGTAATTAAATAAGTTCAGATAAACTATTGTGGATTGATACTCAGTAATAACGTGGAGTTATTTAGAACCACTGAGAGTACCAAATAGTTTATGCGTAGGACCCCAAAGTAGGCCCCTAATATTAAAATTGTTTACTAACAACAAATTTCAACGATTTAATGCAAAGAGATCGATCAAGATCACCACTAACTAGGAGTATTTTAGAAAACCCTATTTTACAAGATAATCAGAGAGAGATGGCAACTTATCCGCCAGGTTTTCACATTTCAATGCTAAATGAGATTCCAACTTTTAATGGAACACCAAGCCAATTGAGCGAATATATCAGAAGTGCTAGCGATATTTTAGATCAATTTTTACAAATTAATGACCCTAATGCGTACATTAATAAACTTCTTTTGTCAGCTGTTAGAAACAGACTGAAAGGACAGGCTTTGGAAGTAGTTACTGGATATACATTTTTAACTTGGGACGATTTAAAGAAAACACTAATACAAAATCTTGGCGATCAAAGATCAGAGCTAAATTTGCAATTAGATATTACCAGATTAAGACAAAACACAAAAGAAAGCCCTATTGATTTTTATAACAGAGTACGTTCACTACTAGCTGTGTATAATTCGAAAATTGCTCTAAGCACCGAAGTTCAAGCTATTAAAGATTTTAAATTAAATGATTCAAAGAATCTAGCTTTAAAAGTATTTTGTTCGGGACTTTTGGAACCACTAGGTTCATTTATCAGATGCAAGGCTCCAACTTCATTGGAAACCGCGATTTCAATTGTAAGAGAGGAATTAG
>JABXWE010004157.1:0-14990 GCA_014611495.1 Limonius californicus
GAGTACGTAGCCGAGACCGTTATGCCATTATGAGTTCGAGCCTAATAAACTTTGGTTTCAAAGTTTCACATCGTTCTTATGTCATATCATTCTATTGTTCTAAGGTTACTATTTGGACATCTCTTAGTTTCCTAATAATTAATATCCTACTCCTCCGATCTGCATGTCCTCTGCCCGCTTGGCTTACTCCGGCTGTAGATGATGGTCGGCCGGTCCTCCTAGAATATGCGCCCAGCGTCCCCCTCGTGATGCAGCGAGCCACCCAACACATCGAATACATATCCGATCCCCACCACATAAACATCCAATACAAATCGTAGCAGCACGTTTACATGCATGACCAATAAAAACATTGCTAAGTAATTAATCAATTTCTATGAAATTAGTCTGGGTTAAGAGAGATTAACGTGTCAAAGCGCGTCCCTCCCTTTTCCTAGTATTCTATTAGACTACCAGTGCTACCTGCTAAAGACTACAAAGGACTACAATGGCTACTCCGGCCTGCGACACTTCGCTTTTAACTTCGTCCTCCTCAGTGTTGTTGTGGTCCGTTTCGATCTCTGTTCTTTCCCCTTGTTGATGTAGCACCTTGTAGAGTGGCAGTGGTTCTCCTTTCTTCCGTCCCCAGGTGGATACCCTCGCACTTTCACTCCACTGTTTTGCGAGCACTCCCGTTCCCACGCTGTCCTTATTAAAGCAAAACTAAGAAGAAACCCAATGAATAATACGCACGTCCGCACCCTATCGCGCCGCCCATGCAAGCCCGTTCCAAAGCTACTTGGACAGTACTGTATTTTTTTGTTATTTATTTAAAGAATGTGCAAAGAAAATAGTAAAATCAACTAACTGATAAATCCAAGTTGAGTTGGCCGACTTAAATACCTAGGAACTTCGAATTTATTTCCTAACTCGCCCTGGCCGTTCCCTGATATTAATAGCTTTGTCAATTATGTGAATAGTGGATAAAGCAATGTATGACAACTTTACTAAACTGAATAATGAAATAATTAAGACCAGCCAAACAAACTAACACTTTGTTTTAAAGGAAAATAAAAGAATCCAAAATTTCCCCTCGGCCGACTACCTGCCTTGCGATGATTTATGACCTAAAACTATTTTTAGACGGGGTCCCGGTCCTTGTCTGGCCTGCCTGCTCTTTGGTAATGTATGACTTGAAAAACACGACTGAACAACGAATATATGTATGTACAAGATCCACTAAATAAGCCTATTTGCAGATATTCGAACTATTCAAATTGAATCTAGTTAGCCTTTTTTTATAGCGCAAAGCTTTTTCGAGCGCCTCCCCGCGATTGTTCCAAATTAAACGCTAATTCCCTAAACGAAGCGGAGCTTCACTAAACGCGTGCACTACGGACGAGGTCTGGAACCGAACCAATAGTAATTTATAATTCATCTAGGTATACATAAATAGACAGGCGGCTAGAGTGGGCTAGAGGTTAGTGCGTTAGACTTATACGCCGAAGATCCTGGGTTCAATCCTCAGTACCAGAACATCGGCTTTTTAACGGCCGTTTTCCATCGCAAGGCTATGGCAAACCAGCGTATTCTACCTAGTAAATAATCATCTCTGGAGTAGGTGTGTTTACACTTTCCGTTGGTCGAGGCCCACATTAAGCTGTAGGTCCTCTATGTTTGTGGTACTTTATACGCGCAACACAGGCATCGGAGAGAAGATCGTCGTAAGAGATAAAGGACTCGAAGAAGAATACATAAATAGGCGTTTATATAAGGATCTGCTGTGCTAATTGAATTGTAAATTAAAGTTTATTTGCTGGATTGCATTGTTTTATGACGAACAAACGTTTTACAAAGATATGCTAATATGTGGATGTGAGTGAAGTATACATTTTCAGTATTTCAATCCTTTTAAAGTTTATGTTAAAGGTTTAATTACCACTGACAATAGTACAAACTTTAACAAAATATTAAATAATAAATATAACTAAAAATGGCGGTTCGGTAATGTGTACAACATGAAATATCAGAAACTATATTTGGTGTGATATAACACTATCTAGAAATATTTTGTACACACCATTAGGCGAGAAATTTGACTTCGTGATATTGGTTTTGTTCAACAAAAATTAGTTTTCATCTTGACACAGCCTGGCTGGCAAAAGAGCATCTATTTAAAATTTAATTATTCATATAATTTTATTGAGTTTTAAATCTAATTGCTGGGATCTGAGTCTTTTTTAGTATCTGATGTATCTTTATACGCGGGTAGCAGGTAAACACTCCTCTACGACCCCGGTGGAGGATAGGTCTACTTCAGGGAAGCGACCCTGCCCACGTGAGCCTTAACTCTTTCCCTGCCTCCTAGTACCTGAGGCACTGGTAGAGCGTCTGTCCCAGATTGAGCGGCAGTACCAGAACCTTGAGCACGGTACGGGAGGCAGCACTCACATGATGAATTCAATGGGTCCTATACAAATAACCTTGCCTTGCTGAAGACATTGAAAAGCATTCACTAAGGGTTCAGCAAGGTGGTCATCCATATGGACGGGTAGATGACCTAGGAAGCAGCAGCGCAGGAACCAATAATAAAGGTCAACGGTGGTGCTCCGAGTCTTAGTTAGATTTGGTTACTGTCTACTCGCCAACACGTTCGACAAGCGTGGCGTTTCAGTGCCCCACCGCCCCCCAACTAATTATGAAAGTTCTGAGAAATCAAAATCCCTTAGTCTGCAGCAGCCCTGAGTCGGCTGATCACCGCAGCAATCAGTTAGACGCAAAGGCAAAGGGTGCTAAGAATCCCTGCGTAAAGAAAGGCTGCCAAAGAAAAATGACCCTAGCGATAGCCACATACAATATAAGATCTATGCAACAAGACAAAAAAGTGTATGAACTAGAACAGGAACTCAAACAAATAAACTGGGACATCATGGGAATATCTGCGGTATCTTGATATCATCAGCCTTTTCAGGGTTGAGAGTAAACCGGAACTCTCTGGGACACCGTTCCGGTAAACGATTTAGAAACGTTCCGGTTTAAAATCACCAGGATCAGAGAAAAGTAGTAGGTTATTTTTCGTATACAATTCACAACGAAAAAAACATATCAAAATGATTTCTTATTCAAAGGAGGAAAGGAAAGTTACTGTAGAGTCATTCTCCACAACGGAGCAGGCCGCTATAGGGATAAGTAATGGGAACGTACGGATGGGAAAGACCACGAAATATGGATAACGGAATTTCGTGAATGATACTGTCCCTAAATGACCTAAATGACCAAGGAAAACCACGAAAAACCATGCCTGGACAGACTTCGTAGTGGTTCGAACCCTAGACCTTCTGACTGAAAGGTAAACCTACTTCTACACTGAGTCACCTTCCTCGGTATTTTTCACTGGATGTGTGCTCCTTATAGTCAGAGCCTCGGAATATACCGCGCTGACACCTTACTCAAGCCTAATTTATCGTGTAAAACAGTAATGAGGCTTCCCTCAGAAATTCTTAATTCTGAAGATATAGTTGCAACTTTCAAACGTCGATCCTCCAGCACCATAGCCTCAACTTTGTGGTACATTTCTTCATTAATCACATCTGAAGGTCTGTCCGATTTTAAGTCATCTTCAACGGATTGCCGTCCCCAAACAAATTGTTTAGGCCGAAGTTTAACCTTGTAATAAGACGGGGCTGCTTCTCATTAGACCGCCGTTGGAAATAAAAATGCGTGGAAAACGGACCACAAGTTGCCAAATCAAATGGAAAATACAGCGCCGCCTGACGGTTAAACAGCATATATTAATTTCACGAGGAGGAGGTGAAGTTAACGGATTGGGCCAAATTTAAAAATGTCAACAAATGAGACTAAAATTAATGTATGCTACGAATGTACCTTGTTTATTGTTCGGTGTCGGCTACGTAAGGATCCCGTCAGTTTGATGTTATTTCAAACTCGTATTCACAATAATAACAGCTTCTTAACCAAAACAAAATAACAAATACAGGATAACCTCAAAATGACGTGAAAAATAAACACAACCAGCTGGTTCAGAAAATTCTAGTGATATAAACCTAAACCATTCAATGGGAAAAATATCACTGCTAAACTTAACATTAAAATTGTACAGGTTGCAGACGGGAAATTGTAAAACTGTGACATTTTCATGAAAATTTTGCATTAAGTTTAACGTTGTGTCACAGAGGCTTAGATTAAGCAAAACAACGAAGTTTATCAAAATTGGACAAGAAATAAAATAGTTATTTACATTTTAGGGAATGGCTGTAAAAAAACTTTGAAGCCCCTTCTGTATAACGGTGTTTAATTGGAAAAAATACTAAGTGATTTAGGGATTAAATAACCTCGGCTATACGCGGTTAAAGTTTTTCGCATATATTTAGAAACACCTTGCCTACCGGTCCGACGATGGATAGCGGGCGACGGGAGGTAGAAGCACGGCCAACATTTGTCTGTTGCACACGCCACCAACGTGTGCGTCGCAAGCTGATTGTGTTTGGTTTTTCTCAAAGAGCTCACCGAATTGCGTTCCGACAAGACATTTTTGCTAGTTGCACCCTTGAGCGTTTCTAAATTTTCTTTTAGTTTTGTTTACTGTTGAACGTACAAACTTGCTTGCAGCTGCTTCCAGATTCCTACAAGCATTAAATTAACCGACACTCTTCTTGCTGAGTTCAAGTTCTATTACAAATATCCAACCATTAGTATTAGTAGTAGTAGTATTTCAATTCTCAAAATAGTATAAATATTCTCTATGTACAGTCGTTGGACTCTCTCTCTCTCTCTCATGAGAGAATGCGGTGATCTTCTCCCATGCCTGTGGTGTGCGCGTAAAGTACAATGCACAGGGGACATACTGTTTAACATGGACTTTGGCAAAAAGGCCCTGGTGGGTTACCATTGATTTCTTACTTGCAACGGTTCGATGTAATAAAAACATTATAATGGCTATAAAGAAGACGTTAAATGAACGTAAAAATCTTTATTTGGAAAAGTATGTAACCTAGAATATTAGATATTATATTTGGTACTATTGATTTGATTTTGCAAGTATTTTTGTATTACACATTGATTTAAATACAGTTTGTGATAATTTTTCTGGCATTTTAAACTTATTTGTTGGTTTTTAAACTTGCTTTCATTATAGAGATAATTGTAATAAATTACACATAAAATAACAACAAAAATAAAGGTTATCGTTAAGCAACATTTTCCGAAAGGAAAGCTAGGTATAAAAAAGTATGGAATAATTTACATCAAGATTTTTTGGAGAGAATAATATCGGATTTGCTTCATATGTTATCATGATCACCATGTACATTTTAAAACAATCAATTATGCAAATTTCGAAATAGGAAGAGAGGTTTTGTTCTATAAGTAACGCAAAGTTTTTAATCAATTTAACTTATGAAATTAGGACAACGTAAAGCTACAGTAAAAAAGAAGCAACACGAGAAATAAAATCGCAGCTAATAACGAATGCAAGTTTAATACACGTATCTTCTTTCTTTAAAAACAAGTAGTTGTTTTGTTTAGGCAAGGAACAATAAACATGACAATAAAGCAAGGTTATCCATATTTTCTGCACATTTTTCTCGAAGTTGTCCGTCTATAAAAATATCGATATAACTGACATATACCCATTGAATTCTGGACTTTGATGGAAACCCATTGAGTCGTAATTGATAATTAGAATTCTTTAGTAAATATATAGACCGAGCAAGTACACCGTTAACGAACCACTGTGTTTAACAACATAAGAATCATACTATTAAATATAATTGTTAGCAAAAACCCGACTTAATAGTCTATACCGTGAAGCATTTTTAGATCTTGATGATGTTAATTCTTAAAACTGCATGCGTCGTACAATAAACACTTTTAATTTATTGCTACTTAATTACTCCGCAATTTCAGTCATTTAGTAATTTCAACGTTTTCAGCTCGATGTTTCATTACAATGTTGCATTGCGAAAGAAATGCCATTGTTTCACACGTCGGAAAAAATTGAAGCCGTAAGGATTTAGTTCGCAGAAACCAATTAAAAATTATTGCAGACGGTAGAGCTACGCGTAAGATTAACATAAAAATAAATTGTACATCCTCATACAGATGGCTTTGTAGATAATTAACAAGAACATCCGGTGTTACACGAACCCCTGCGCGGATTTTGATAACTTCGTTGCAAAATTGGGGACATAAGCGAAGTCTTTTATGGGAAAACTGTTATTAAGTGGTACACGGACAAACTGGAACGCGAACGCAGTTTTGGATCCTAATATGATTTTTATACAAATTTAAAATAATTAAATGTTGACGCAATATGGAAAACTATCAACCAATAGTAATGTGGGACGATTGAAGGTTCACGTTAATCATAAGATCAAAGAAGTTACCATTTGACTTATATGGGACCAACGGTTTACTTGGAAATTACACGTTTTTTTTTGCAAATGGAACCATAAGTAATATCATGAGATCCAAAAAAAGCTGATCCTCAGCGGGCTGTGGAATGAAAAGTCACGTCTTTACTAAACTAAAGGAATGTTTATGATGTCAGATAAATTAGTTATCTTTTTTTTGATACGAATCTGACAAATTGATAAAATGATTTTTAATAATTTCAAAGAGCATTCATTATAGAATCTTACTTTCGGAACGGCTTTCAGGTTGACGGAGAATGTACTTATTCGATTCCTCCTTGTTTTGTGGAATTCCGAGAGGTATCCCAATGACATTATTAAATACCGAAAATTTTATGCTTTGGTTAAGAATTTAGTCAGCAATTTTCGAGTAACTGGAAGTGTTGGAAGGAAAGAAGGGTCTGGTAGGCCAAAGAAGATAGTACCTGCTTTAATTGAAACTGTAAGACAACGAATTGACGAGGGTCCAAAAACACCAATTAGACATTTATGCCAGCAAATTGCTGATTTAAGTTACGGTACATGCCGCAGAATATTGAGACAAATTTTGCATTTGCATCCTTACTGATTTATTTCCATTCAGGGGGTTTTAGAACAGGATTATCCAAAAAGAGTCCAGTTTTGTCGTTGGTTTTTGGATAATCTCAATAATGAGCAGTTAAATTTAACCTTTTTTTACCGACGAAGCCTGATTTTACCGTAATGGGTATGTTAATTCACAGAATATCCGGATTTGGAGCAGCGAAAATCCACACGTTACAATTAAAGCTCCCCCTCATCCACAGAAAATAGGAGTCTGGGTTGGAATGAGTCGTCGTAGGTGGAGGAGGCTTATGTCCAGCAGTGGACCCTGAGAAGCTGAGAAGAAGAAGAAGATGTTCGTGATAATATTTTCATTCGTCGGAATCGTTATTCACACATCCATCATAAATAAAATGTACTTTGTCTGTTGTATTTTGGTAACTCCGTGGTACCTCTGGTCAGAATCTGTAGTCATACATCAATCACAAATAAAATGTACTTTGTCTGTTGTATTTTGGTACCGACAGTGCTACCAAATTACACAGAGGTTGCATTGGATCCATTTAGCACCAGTTTTATTTACAACATCATCATTGTAGCTCTCACCACATGCTCCGCAAAACCAATCAGCTTTAGTCTTCTTTCCAAACTGAGAAGACTTTTTAACCCGAGGAGTTGACAAATTTCCATTTTTAGAATTTGGTGGCTTTCCAGACTTAACAGCAACTATTCGTTTCCCAGGTTGAGAAGTTTCTGATTGTTTAACCTGAGGACTTGATGGTGTTCCATTTTGAGACGTTGATGGCTTTACGGGCTGAGCAACTATTTGTTTCCTAAGTTTAGAAGGCAATGGTTGCTTTATTGAAGAAGTTTCCTACAAGAAATCATTTTCGCGAAATAATCAGGACTAACATGTTCCTTTCGAAACTTAAGAAGTTGCAGCAAATCTTCTACTTCTTCTGAAATATTGGAGGGGGCTGGCGAATTTGCAGCACTTGGATGTTATGCTGTTATGCGAGAAGGTGTTAATGCTTCATCTGAAATTGCGTTCTTGTTTACAGGAAATACACCGGTCTTTTCAAAATGGGGAAAGATAATATTTGACAGAAAAGTTGAAAACCAAGCTGGTTTTAATATTCGATTAAAGTCGAACCTGGTTGGCTTCTCCCCTGGATGGTTGTGCATAAAACAATCCGATTCCTTTTTCCATGTCGACTTTAAAGATTTGTAAACTCCAACATCCAACGGTTGTAGCAAGTGTGTTGTGTGCGTTAGAAATCTTATAATGTGGATGTCATTGTCAGGTGCAAGTGATAGAACTTCTGGACTGAGATGGCTTACATGCGAGTCCATAATTAGAATAATAGGTCTTCTTGGGGAATGCTAGTTAGAAAATGATTGAACCATTCCACAAGCAATTCCGTGTTTATCCATCCTGATTTTGATAAACGAATCAGACTACCACAAACCATGTCTTCACATAAACCTTTCATCATCCTCACTCCCTTGAAAATTACAAAGGGCACAGAAAAGCCGGAAGCATTAATGCATTCTAGGAGAATAGTGGTTACTCCCCGTTCAGCGTAGCTTTGTTCATAATTCGGTTTGCTTTCATAACATAGGTGAGGCCCGTTTCATAGGTAAATTGTAACCCCTATGTTTTGGGAAAGATCATACAGCTTATCATAAAGGTCGTTAAGATTTTCACGGCTTGACATGTTTGCCCTATTCATCGAAAGGTTCTCGGGTTGTCTCAATGCCAAACCCTACCTTTCTTTAAATTTTCCCCACCAATACCACCCAGCTATTTCTTTTTCCTTGTTAAAATGATTAAAAGTTCCTGATTTTTCGGCTAATTTATAATAATACATGCGTGATTTGGTTTGCTATAAGGCCAAATCCCGTTTCTTGCATTTTAACAACATATTGAACAAGCTTTGATTCCAAATCAACATTCAAAGCAAATGGTTTTCCCATTTTACTAAGATTAAGGAAGGTCAAATCTTGAGGTTGGTCATTTATTTTCTATAAGAATTTAGATTTGTAATCTTTCAATGTGCTCCAAGGTATTTGGAAATATTTGCTAGCTTTGTAAATTGACCAATTTACATCTTTTATTTTTGTTAGCGCATCTTGCATAGTGCTAGAAGTGTATTTCCTTTCAAATTTGCGTTTTGATTTTTTTCTCACAATTTTCTTTTGAAAGGGCATCTAAAAATGTAATATATGTATTACTTAAATAACAATATCTGCTATTAGCCGTTTACATCATCATATTGTCTAAATTTGGACTGAATTTATTAATCACTGCTCAGAAGCTACGATTTTAGAAAAGAAGAAAACTAAGAATTTCCCTCCAATTCCTAAGGCCGCTACACCGTCCCGCATTCATACCCATGCCCCTGTTCAATTAAATTCAACATCAAAATAAAACTACTGATAAAAATTACTTACTTTTAAAGAAAACACTGCTGACAGTTAATCTTCCGCGTGCAACACTAATAAACTATATGATAAAAGAATGGCGCATACCAGCTCCTTAATATGGTAGTATAAGCAACCAACTATACTTGCTGGTAACTTCATGGCAAATACATTACATATTTGAAAATTTATCACGGAGTTACTTATACCACGAACCCAAGTTTACCCTACACGTGAATGGCAGACATGGTTAGAAGGGAGTTGCTAACTGCTGCTTGCTAGGTAACGTGTTAATTCGAGATGTGTCAAACTTAAATGGGAAGCTTTTATGAGCGTTTTAAAATAACACACAATATAGATCGTATTCAGTTAAATTACTTTCAAATAATATTTCGGTTTTGCAGTATTATTAAATTATAGCCTCGTTTGATAGTTCCATAATTTTACTTTTTGTAAACAACAGCACATTTAATTGTTGCGTCATCTGAAATCAATCCATACTGTGTTTATCTAGATAAATCTCAAACTCCATAATAATTTTTTATTTTATGAGATCTGCACACAGTTATTAGCTTGCCTAAAGCTGCTTCTAATAAGAAATGCCAGAAAGGATACTGAAGTTATTCTCCACCAGTCGTTTTAAAAATTATGTAGAACATATGATATTTTATCTATACAATCAAAACCAATAATTCTACATAATGATGAAGATGTAATGAAGAACGGTTACTATCACATCCAGTTTCTTTTCTGGCTTCTATTATTTTCACATTGCTAGCTTAGTATGTGAATTATATTAAACCGTATACCGAATTGAACAAATTTATTCCACTAGGGCTCTTCTGTAACAACAGTAGGTCTATTAAATATAATTTTCGAGAGGAATTACACAAACGTATGAAATATGCTTGAACATAATGGAAAATTAAAGGTAGAAATTTTACGAACAGCCACCATTTTATTTTTTTAATAGCAACTTAGACCATGCTGGGTTTCCCTGATAAACTTATTTTTTGTCTATACCATTGTGTACAAATTGTTTATGACCAAAATGGGATAATGTTGCCATTAAAAGAAAACAGAAGAGAACATCTTCCTTAAAATAATATTTTTCTTAATTATGCCAAAAATACTCTGATTTCATACAACTTTGTAAGAACTTTCAAGGTTTCGCCGAGCTTTCGGTTGTACATTTGTTCAACACTTATATGAAAAACATCTGCGTAATTACTTACATAAAATAATTCAATATCATGTTGGATTCATAATATCGCGTGGCTCTAAACTTTAATTCGTTTCATTTTTGGTTGTTCATTTCGCGATTATGCGTAGATAATGTTAATTAACCTAGTAAAACAATCTTTATTTCTGCATTTATGTTGAGAGTTATTATAAAATAATTTGCTTCTAAAAATAATAAACTTTCGGATGGTTCCCATTTTTATGTAAAAGTAATAACTTTAATATTTCCAAGATAAAATTAAATAGTAAATTCGTATACAGTTTTCAAATTAAGGTTAAAAATATAAAAATCTTTGATTTACTCTTTCCTTCTAACTGAAAAATAGCAGTTAAAGAACGATTGAATATAGTTGTCTAAATATCTACTAATAATGGTGAGATTCTACACCCCATGAAGAAGTTTGACCTGCAAGGTGGAAGGTCAGAGCTACCATATTATTGCTCTCACACTCGGTTGTCGTGTGCCAAATTCATGACACGCGGTGATGTGGTGAGCATCACACACTGGACAACCGCATTATTAACCCTTGTTAATTCGAACGCAGGTACCCAATTATTTAAAGCGACTGAGTAGGCCGCCCGCCAGGCTTCGAGTCGGGGGTTTGAACTCCCGACCTTCCGCACCAGAGCCCAGTACTCTAACCACTGGACCACACTGACGCAAATAACTACTACGTTATAGATTAAATGTTCAACATAGCTATATTATTGAAAATTCTTTTGTACTGTTCCATTTCTCAGAAAGGGATCGTACGCGTTTTTCGATTTATTGCTATGCAACCCTGTCGGTATTTTATATTACACCAAATATCTACCGTAAGCACGTATGAATTTTGTGATGCAACCCACCACACACAGTTCTCCAATCCGGTTGACAACAGCGGGTTCCAATAGCCAAAAACCTTGTCTGGAATTGCTGTAGTGCGTGAGATTCGACGTTAAACTGTAAGTCGTCTGTGTTTGCACCATAGCGCTGAGGAGAAACACATGACAAAGACGAGGCCGGCGTAAAAATATTCAACCATTTCAGTTTCATCGAATTAGTTCCATACTTCGTACTCACACTGTATAAAATTTAGCTTCGTGAAAAGTAGGTCAGTGCATGTGGTATAGATAATTGAATAAAATCCCAAAACTTACATTAAGGAGTTGGATATTATTCTCAGTATTTGAATAAATACTTTATTTACCTTCACTGCGCAGTCCGCACTAGCAGTAGCAACAGGGAGTACGTGGTCGTGCACAAAACAGTGTTCAAATATCAGTCAACAGCGTTGCCAAAATTATGGAGGCCAACAGATCCTCTATATGTTTTTATACGTGCTGAGTCAAACTCAACCGCATAGTATAGCAACGTATATTAGTGTATATACCGCAGCGTCTCTAACGACAGTCGTTAAAACTAAAATGTATGTAAGTATAAGTGTAGCGGTCGAGTTCGCCTCCGACTAATATTAGTAGGGAATTGATCGTGGAGCTAGCCTTATCCCAAAAAAAAAAAAACATTGCAAACGTGTTAGACTCTGAAAACGGAGTCAAAGATGTCAGATTGGAGTCACACAAGTACGCTGCGTGTAGCGTTCGGAGGTGTATAAGTACTATATATATATAATATGTATATATAAATATATAGTCCTTACCTGCACCCATCTAATAAATAGAGGCGATTGATTTTCGATACGCAATGGTCCGCTATGGGTTTATTTTAATATGAAGAGAAAAGTATATACACTCTTTTAAAATTATGTGAGTTGTGAGTTAAAAAGCATCAATCATTTTATCACCTGAAAAGGGGTATAAAAAATAATTACGTTGAAAAATTCCACTACTTGCATACAATTTTCACTTGGCATAGCATTTTCATATACAAACATATCACATCGTTTAGGTTTAAAGATATTATGACTGTATAAACCTTTCTATAATTAAACGTATCAAGACTACACAACCAGTAAGCAGTTTAATTTAGCGTTACTAATAAATAATTTATATTAAAACAGTTGCAAAACCGCAACAATAAATTTCAATAAACTACATGTACTTCTTCCTGTATTCTGCAGCCGATGATAGCGAAAATCACGTTTATACACGACCATGTTATGAGATAAAGCATATCTCGGCAACGATCTATAGATCATTTATCAGAGCATTACAGAACGAGGCAAAAATCCTGTAATTTTCTACTATTACTGCGGATATTTTCGTTTTCATTGAATGCAAGTGGATAATAAGGTAAATTGTGGCGAGCGAAATGTAGCAACAAGCAGGCTCGTAACAAATCCACTGAAAATAATTAACACTTAATGCACTCAACAAATCTGATCAATTACAGTCATAAATTGTCCTTTTACTTTGTTTCAGAAATGCTCTTGCAGAACGCTTAAAAGTAACACTTATAATAATTGCAGGAACGTTCTCTCCTTGGTATAAACTTAGCGTCACAACTAGTAAATTCACAGATTAACGTCCTTAATACATCCAAATCGTGCAGGATATAAAAATACGTTTTTTACGTGGAATGTATGAGTTTTCTATTCTATATCTATGAATAAATTTTTAATTATTGTTGCATGCCCGAACTTAATTCCATCGTGACTCTAACAACGCCCTCTCATTATTAAATTACTTATACCTTAACTATGACACGCTTAAAAGCCACTTGAAGGTATAACTAAGTGTGAGAATAGTGACATAAATATGACACCCATATGTGCTCGAATCTGAGCCGAGCTTGAGCAACGTCTATGCATTCGACTCTTAGTGCTTATATCAAGAATTCGCCCATTGGTGTCCCCTCAGTTCAATCTTGCAATATTTTTTTCGTTGTCACCAGTTCACTTTTGCTCTGCTTATTTCATTTACACTTTTATGTCTCTTTACAATACATTTGTGTTGTCGAAGATTTGAATTACATCGATGTTTATGTGGCCTTGAAGTCTGATCTCGTGTTTCTGGGTAAGGTTTTTATTTCTTGTCAGGGTTTCTATCCCTAGATCCCTATGGATATCCCTGTTTCTAGCGTACCAGAGTGCGTCTATCGTATTCGTCAGCACTTTTTTCTGGAAATGTTGAATTTGATGCTAGTTTTGATACCGCAGCCCCAAAAGTGACAATGGTATTTCCATACTGGTTTTAAAACTTGGTTGTACAGAAATAACTAGCTATGTTGGGGAGTTTCTTCCCAAAAGCGAATACATTCTTTTATATTTTATATTTACAAGGAAAGGTCCGTAAATAAGTCACTAAAGGCTGTTTAAAAACCACTGTGAGATACAAAATTGAACACCATTTTTATTTTTCGTCTTAATCTCCACCAACATTGATACACTTATCTCATCGTTTTACAGTGCACTCAAACTCTTGCTCTGCTGTTGCAACCATAGTTGGACCTCCTGTTCAACTTCTTCATCATTTGCGAAGCGCTTGGCGTCAAAGTGAGGTTTTAGAGGACCAAAAAGGTTAAAATCGATAGGACCTGTACGGGGGATGCTCTATAAGTTGCCACCCTAGTTCAGCAATTTTCTCCTGGGTTATTCGTCGCATGAGGTCTGGCATTTTTGTGATGGTGCAATACTCCGGTTAATAGATCTGGACGTTTTCGTCGAATTGCAGTCCGAAGCATCGGAAAGACGTTGCAGATTCTCACCTTTCTTCTGGTAATGGGCTAGCAGCAGTCCTTGAGAATCCATCATCACCGTGAACATAACCTTCCCTGAGTATGGCGTAACTTGATGTTTTTTGGTTGAAAGTGAAGAACGGTGTTTCCATTGCATTGAAGCACGCTTTGATTTGGGTTGGTAATGATGCTCCCAAGATTTATCCCCAGGAACAACCCCGTTCAGCTTGTTTACTACTTCATCTGTCTACCGAAAGAGACGTAATGATAGGCTCATTCGATTCATTTCCTGTTCCTCTGCCAGTTGTCTGGCCAACCGCTGCAGCTGTAAGCCAAACCATGAGAATATCCTACTGCAGTAGCTACGCTGTCTACCGTTGTATTATATTGTATTTGAGAGAGCGAGATCTAAGACGCGGTTTTACAATCATCTCTAAGCACTGCAGCCATCATTGGCCCATTATACACCCTAACTAAGAATTTTATCTGGAGTAAATCCAACCCCAGTAATGATTTCTAACGTATCACACATCGCAGTAGCACGAGACCTACGGCTTTACTTCTTATCCGACAGAAGGCGCACTATCAAATTTTTTCCACGCTAGAAAAATCTCACCGATCTCGGCCAGGTTCAATCCCGCGTCCCTTGGATCTAAAGGCAACTGCGTTAACCACTAGACCACCGGCACCGGCGCTGTCTATCGTTTTTTTTTTCTTGCTTGCTTTGAAAGAGCGAGATCTAGGACGCGGTTTTCCAAGCATCTCTAAGCACTTAG
>JABXWE010004158.1:0-27655 GCA_014611495.1 Limonius californicus
TGGAACTCAAGAACCTGTTTTAACTGGCAAAATATTGGGGCAAACTGTCATTAAATTTTTGAAAGATATTGGTTTGCCCGAAGAAAAATGTGTAGGTATAGGAACTGATACTTGCAGTGTTATGTTATCGGACCAAAAAGGGGCTGTTTCTGAGATAACGAAAACATGCAGGAATGCGATCAAATGTCCATGTTATAACCACACATTGAATTTATCTATTTCCAAATGTAGTAATGTACAAGATATACGGAATGCGGTAGGTATCATCAAGGAAACTATCAACTTTTTCAAAATTTCACCAAAAAGAAATATTGCAATGATTGTCAACTTGTGAAGTTGTGTGAAACGAGATGGTCAGAAAGACACGAAGCGGTATTAGTATTCAAGCTTTCGTTCCAGAATATTATCAAAGCCTTGCAACTTATATCTCAGTGGAAAGATACAGACTCTTCTTCGAAATCACAGTTATTGATGAATTCATTGCTTACTACAAAATTCATAACATCTTTGTTTTGTTTGGCTCATTTTCTAAGCTTAACAGAAAACTTGAGCAGAATTCTACAAAAAAAAACGCTCGATAAAAGTGTTGCACAAAAATTAGTTGAAGGTATAATTTCGGTATTAAAAAATAAAAGAGATAATATCGATACTTGCTTCCATTCAATTTTCGAAGAAGTAAAAGATCTTCACGAAAAATTGGACATTTCGATACACCTTCCTAGAGTCAACGCTAGACAAATAAATAGGGCAAATGTTGCTACCAATGATCCTGAGGAATATTACAGAATCAGCAAATTCATCCCATTGCTAGATAATGTTTTACAGGATCTCAATTTTCGATTTAGTTCAATTTTTTTCTCTGCCATGGAAATCAATGGCCTGTTACCTTCTCTTATACTGAAGAGAAATCAAGGAGAAATGAAAAAAATGGCTGATAATTTGAGTCATTATTTACAGCCTTTCTTAAAAGAGAGTAGAGAGTATATTTTCAATAAATTGCAGCTAGAAATTGAGCTGTGGGGCGAAAATCTCAGAACAACCGAAGGGCCTATTCAAGAAAGTACGGTGAATGTTTTGAAAATGTGTGATAAAGACACTTTTCCGATCATCAATTTATCGTTACATTTGATAACGGTCATGCCCGTAAGTGTAGCATCTGCTGAACGTTCATTTTCTTCATTGAAACGCCTAAAAACTTACTTGAGATCGACTATGAGTCAAGAAAGGCTGGTAGGCTTAGCACTTTTACATTTCTATCGAGAATGTGAAATAGATTACGATGCAGTGCTAAATAGATTTACTTCCCAGAAAAAGAGAAAATTAGAATTTATTTTATGAGCTCAATTCATAAGGACTAAGGACCTGTAATCTTTTTTATTTATTATTTTTATACTTTGTTACAGAATATGTTTTTATTTATCCTTTCAGTCATTATATAATAATATCCTATATATAATATCGTCTTTAATTTTCAATTACCCCTCCCAGAAAAAAAACCTAGCGACGCCCTTGGTCCTAAACGTAACCGTTAACGAGTTTATTTCATAATTTAAGTGGCTTCTTCTTTGTATCCTTATTCCCATCGTAATTCACAATGCCAATATTATTTTCAAATAAAGAATATGCAGATATTCATTATGTTTACGGTCTGTGTGATGGAAATGCTTTAGCAACACAACAAGCATATCCTAGAAGATATCCCAATGCAGTTTTCTTAGATTCACATCGTCAGCTGAGGGAACATGGCACTTTCAATGCAAGACATGTAGTCGGCCAAGGATTTGTCCGTAGACCCATGAACATGATGAACAAGTTCTTGATTTATTACAAGAAGATTCGTCCTTAAGTGTGAGAATAATTGCATTATGTACTGGAATATGCAGAAACCGGGTTTGGAGAATAATAAGAAGTGCTTGCTTACATCCATATCATCATCAAAGCGTTCAAACTCTAGGACCTAGGTAATGATTTTGAAGCTCGTTTAAGATTTTGTAATTGCATACAAAATGATCAAAACCTACCGCATATTTTATGGACCGATGAAGCTTCTTTCACACGAGATGGTATCAATAAGTATCATAGTTTTCATGAATGGGCTGCAGAAATTGCTCATTTAAGAAAATTCTCGCATTTTCTACATAGATTTAGAGTTAATATGATAGCTGGTATTCTTAATGATCGTTTGATTGGACTATTTGAACTACCACACGGTTTGAATGGTGCGAACTACGAATATTTTCTAGAAAACTCTTTACCGTTATTATTGGAAGATGTGCCATTAAATATTAAACGTGCAATGTAGTATCAACACGATGGGGCACCAGCACATCAATATCTTCGTGTTAGAGCTTGGCTTAACGCACATTTTCTGGGAAGATGGATTGGAGTAGGAGGACCCGTAGTATGGCTACTGCGTTCGCCGGACCTGATTCCATTAGAATTTTATCTTTGGTTATCACATGAAATAGATTGTTTATGCAACTGAAGCGCACATGGTAGAAGAATTACGTCAAAGAATACAGCAGGCTGCCGATATTATTAGGAATAACCCAGCAACCATACTAAGAAAGCAGCGATCTCTTCTGCGACGTGCAGTGAACACAATGGAGATAATTTTGAACATTTCTTGTAAATAAAATAATAAAATTGTATTAAAAAATATTAATTTCATAAAATCCACTGAACTAAAATTTTTGCCACATAAATTATGAAATAAACAATAACTCGTTAACGGTTACGTTTAGGACATATGTTTATGAACTTTTCGACTTTAAATAAGTTCTGGAATTCATCATTGAAATATTGCTGGTACGTTTTGGAACATCTAAAGCTTTTGGAGTTCATTTCCTACTTTTATTTTTGCTTGCTTGCTTTGAAAGAGCGAGATCTAGGACACGGTTTTCCAAGCATCTCTGTGCACTTAGGCCACATTTTACATTATATTCTTTATATAGACAGCTTGCTTTGATTATTTTTTTCTCTATTCCTGTTCCTTTTATGGCTTCACATAGTTTCCTCCTTAGGTTGTTTAGATACAAATAGTAAAACTAATAAATATTCATTTATTTTTTAAAGAAAGGTGTTGATGTGTTGTTTTACTTCGCTGAATATCTTACCCAAGGTAGTGGTATTAAAGTGTTTTAACTGCGTTTCGAATTATTGATCCTAGATCATACGGTAAGTTAATCACTTTTACCTCTACTATACAGTCTATGCCGCACAAAATAATTTTAAATAATTACAGGTTGAGATTATTGCATTACACATTTACGACAAAAACTTTTCAACCCGGGACCCAAAGACCTTTTATATGGTACCGTTTCATCCTGACACCTTTAGCCAAGAACATTTTATTCGCTTTTTTTTCATGCGAAAATTGATGACACTTAGTCCATGTTCGACCACTCAATATAGAAGAACGAAAATTAAGCAATCTACGTTGGGGCATTAATTAAACATAAGAAAATAGGCGGAGAAAACGAGCCAATACTAACATAAAAGAGGAAAATTGTTATGGTTAAAAAATGCTATTTAAAATGAGTTCCACATCAGTTATTTTTCAGAAAATATCCTGTAAAACACTGAACATAAAGTATTACAGAGACCTATACAGACAATGGCAAAGTAGGGTAGAATCCTAAAACGTGTTTGCATGAAAATACAACCTCCCAAATTTCCACGCCCTCGGCACATTCCTCTTTTGTACAGTGTGGACCAGACGACAGTATAATGATCAAAAAGTGAGGTTCATTGTTGTCTAAATGCAAGTCGAAACAGCTCCGTTAATAATATAAATATCGTGCAGAATAGGATATACCAAAACATCTTGAAAATGAAAAAAGGACCATAAGTTGAGCGAAGAAGAAACAATAGGGTAATAGAAAAACAAAGAGTTCCCATAGAAAAATTCGCAGATGCTCAGTACTATATAGACTCAACACCGTACAAAATACTTTCTAAAAAAAAAACATACTTCCGCCCTTGAATTACGGTATAACCTATAGGTCAGGTTGATGGTAATTAAGTTATTACTTGCCACTCATTTATTCACTTTAGCTACGTTGCTCCTAAATTGTTTTTAACGTTTAAGAAATTATATTCATCAAGTTATACTTATGGTTTGTTTGTTTTGATTGGACGAGATCTAGGACGCTGTTTTCGAAGCATATCTATGCACGGAGGTATTTGACCCATTGGATATCCTCACTATATGCCAATTTCAAGAATTGCCACCTTGGTAGTGATTTCTAAAGTGTCCTACCGCTTTATTTCCTATCCGACAGAAGCTAAATTTCAGATTTTTTCCCGCCAAAAAAAAAACTCACAGACTTCAGCGGGATTCGAACGTGTGTCTTTGGTTCTACAGGCACATGCAGTAACCATTAGATTATCGAAACCGGTATACTTATGGTTAATTAATTCAAACAAGGAAGCAAATCTAAGTCACAGTTTCAAATGTGCCGAGCCGGAGCAGGCAAGTCGCAACCCATTCCGTAAGTTCTCTTCAATGTCCATATTTCTACCATATAAATGTGAAAAACATTGGAGAGAAGGGGGTCTCGTAGAAGAAGGAGAAAAGAAACAAGACCAAGATTTATATTGAAAGAAAATAAAATCAACTATAGTTTTTCTGCAAAATTGGAAAGCTGGAAGATTCTAATTCTCCATGCTAATTAACAACAGGAATGTCTACATTTAAAACAATTTAACCAACGTAATGATTGCCTTGCGTGATTACAGCAAGCAGTGAATATCTTTGTAAAATATAAATAAATAAGTGGACGCGACTGCCTCCCTGGACTTTCCCATACTGGAAACTGTTCATATCATCTTTATTTCAAATTATATATATATATATATATATATATATATATATATATATATATATATATAAATAATAATTATATATATCAAATTAAGTATTAAATACAAAATTTTGATAAATAATTTATAACTTGTTGTTGTAATACCGGTTAAAGAAATGAATGTAGGGCGACAGTATGGCAATGGTTCTGAACCAACCGGGCTGTCCGTACCGCTAGGCCGTCGCGCGGTCTAACTAGTACCAATCGCTATTGCTACCGAGGTAAAATTTTCTAAGTCCCTGGAAATTATATTTTGTAGGGCATAAAAAATCGATTTTTTTATTTTCGCGGAAAAAGATTCTTTGACGCAAACAAATAACAACCGTTAGAATAAAAAAAAATATATTTTCTAAAAAAGAGGGGGGAGGGGGCCGGTGCGCTTACATATATCCACGAGTGTAATATTTCTTTGCATATTCATATGCTCCATTACGTACTGAGCGATTCAGTGAAAACCCCAGCTTCCTATCTTTTTTCGTTTATTAATTAAAGGAGTTTGAAGTTTAAAACTTCCAAGCTTCGTAGAGGGCGCCACAGGAAAATTACGGAGTTCTTCAAAAAACATATCGATAGCCCCTTGCGAGGTCTGTCGACATATGAAGTTTAAAAAAATTCCTTGGAGCAGTTTTTGAGAAATAATTTTTTGAAAATTTCCAAAATTTTGAAATTTCGTAATTTAGGCCCCTTATAATTTTTCAAAAAACTTTTTATATCACCTCATTTTACCCTTCATATACTATTCAGAAAATAAAAATCATTTGAATCGATTCATCCGTTTTCGAGTAATTGGGCGTTAAACTCAAAAATTTCAAAAAATCATAGCGCCCTTCAGTTTAAAGCTAGCGAGTTCGGCAAAAAACTAACAGATTTGTCTTATGACCCTCTATCGTTATCCGTGATAAAAGTTTCAAAATTGTAATCACGGAAAAAGTGATACCAAAAAAACATGCGTAACTTCCGCTTCCGGTTTCGGATTTTTTTGAAAAGCTTATTTTTTCGATGGAATTTTCGATACACCCCCGCATTCCAAAGCGCATCAAAATCGGAGCAATACTTTCGGCTGTAGGAGCGTCACATACGTACGTACATACGTACATACGTACCCACCCACAGACAGACATTTTTTAAAAACCACTTTTTTGGGTTCCTAGAGACCCAAAACGGATATATCCGGTAAAATCTCGATTTCGAAAATTTTCATGATTTCAATACTTACCCTATACCTATAAGGTATGGGAAAGTAAAAAGGAAGGTTATCATATTTAGGTTAGTAAAACTGCAAGTCTAAAGCAGAGGATATGTGCAGCACTCATAAAAAACAGAGACAAATGTGCTTTCGTTTCTTTTATTTCATTTGCATGAGAAAAGGTTGTGAAGAACTTTCCCACAACGACGCCAATTCATTTCGTATTGACTAGTGCAGATAATGAACGCAAAACAATAAATAATTCTATAACAATAACTCTTTAATGCACCTTTGAATATCAGGAGATCATAAACCTTCCGGTGTGTATCCTGGCCACTTGAGAAGCAAATCGAAACCGCAAATGCACCTAACCTATATCCATATCGTGCTCGTACGTAACACCACGTAATTACTGATAACTATACTACGCGGCGCCAAGTTAAATAATCAGACAAACACACCTGACATGTTCGCTCGCTGATATCTTTGATAACATAACTATTTGATGACTCATTCTCTCTATTACGCACAAACGTAAATGCAAAACAACCACAATTAAGCGAACCGTGGATACAAAGTGCGTAACTTATTCAAATAGGCAACGAATTCCGTCACTTGCCTTGCAACAAAATCGGAATCTTTTAAGCTAAACTTGGAGAAAGCCTTTTCGCGACAATATAATTACTGCCTACCTCTTAACATCTAATGGGCTGATCTGCGAGCCAATTAACAATTTGAACCGAATCAGGCGCGATTGACATTTCAATTAACCCAGCTGTTAAAAGCGACTTCCTTGTGGAATTTCGTTGCCCCACGAAGTTTATTAACATTTGATATTTGGTGGCAGCTAATGTGAAATGTTAAACATTCACTTTTCGGGAAATATTAATGTACTCCCACTCACAATGCATCAATACCGTTAAATGCAAGCAGATTTTGGGCAACAAATCAAGCTTCTAACTTAAAACAAGGAGTGGAGAAATAATTTACTAGCTTGGTACGATAGGGATTCCTCGTTTTTAAAAATGATAACCTTATACTAACTGCTTTGCCGTTACGTCAGTGGTATACAGCAATCGCACATAAACACTTATCTATTTAGTTCATAATTTAATGTTGTTACAAGTATTTGTATTATTATATAATATATAACGTCAAAGAATAAATTCAAGGTAACGTAATAAATAAAGGGAAAAAATCTATTATTACGGAATGGCGCTGATATTTTCCGAACGAAATACATTGATTAATTGTTTTCGTAGCAACCAATGACATTTTCCATTCCTTTAATTGCAATTAGTGCAAACAGAGCAGTCTAAGTAAGTGGGCATTTGTAAGCAAGCGTCAATTCGTAGACAGAAAAAAAGTTAAGTGGGTCAAAATGCATACATGAAATCATATCTTGCCATATTCAGAGCTCGCACTACACGCGCTGAATTTTAATTGGTCGCTTTTAAATTCACTTTCTTTATTGGGAAAAGAATCTGCTGCACACCACTTCGATCTCCTGCTTGGTGAATTCTAATAAGAAGTGCAACCGATGAAATCCATACGAAGGTAAACATTTAAATTACCCAAACGTGCATTAAATTTTGTGTGCAGATGAACGTCCGCAATGTTGGAAAATTTGTGTATACATATCCCACTTCTGATTTCCTTTGGTATAGCCTACCGAATAAAAAGAAATAACTAATAATATAGAAAACCTCATTGTTTGATTTAAAAAAAAAAGTATTTCCTATTCTGTAACAAAAATAAACCTGCGAGTTCAATTCATTGTTTTAGCAGAACCTAAAAAGTAACACGCAAAAAGTGCTCAAATTATTCGAGTTAACCTTGAAAACTGCAGTAAATGAAAATTATTTGCTGCAGTTTTATCCAATTTGTCACTCGTTTACTACTGCTACACGAGGTTAAATTGATTGTTTGTTATATGCTGCCGATAAATTTTTTATTGTCCATTGTAACAACGTGCGTGCGTAATAAAACAATGGAACTTTTAATGGAGCATTTAAAAAACCATTGGACTATACTGGGCAAACATCGACTTGGAACTTCACAAAATTGAATGCAGATTTGAACTACATTTAAAACATTATACAATAACAATGGAGGAAAAATGCTGCCCAAAAGTCCAATTTTAATATTCATATTCATCCAAACATGACTTTCCATATAAATATTCTACCTAAAAACGCAATTCTAAGCTCTGATCAATGACAAGCGAAAAAATTCATACAAGACTTGTATTTTAAATATTCTTCCCAAAACCCAATTCAACTTCAAGGGCAAAAAATTCTAACAAGAGTCAAGACAGCACATGCAAATTCGAGTTTCAAACATGCTTCACTTTTAAGGCATCAAGGTCACGTTTGCAGCCCTAATCTTGCCTGCGAAGGGTCGAGACCCTCGCTTTCTACCTGAAAACACACAAAAGAAGGTTCCACTGCACCTGGTGCGACTATTCACAGTACGCAGGAAAGGTGTTTCTACAAACTAAACCACCAGTTGCAAAATTGAGACTTTGGCCAACTGAAGCAGAGCCACCCGCCGCCCTTCGGGTTTTTTCCATGTGTTTTGATAAATTAACCCAACGCGCTGGGGCTACGAGTTGCGTCATTTTAAGACGGCGGGCAGGGGCGAATTTAATCTAGAGAAGTTCTTAAAATATGTCCAGGTGCGATCTTATCTACAAAGAAGCCGGAAGTTGCTCGTAAGGGGATAGGGCGAATTTGAACACTGTACCTTCAAAACTTATGCAAATGTTGGGAATCATTCCAAGAGCTTTAAAACCTGCTTGAAAGATATATTATTGGTGCAAGTATGTAGAACGCTTCCAGAAGAGTTTTAATACTGAACTTCTAGCAATAATAATAGAAAAAAAATAGCAATTGGGGGGGAGACTGCGATCATATGATCAAAATAATGTTGGCCCTTTTCTGCTATAGTTCGCCATATAGATGAAGTGAGTATGAATTGACTGAATGCACATCTTTTCGTCCATTTTGCAGTAATACAACCACGTTCTAATAAAACACAGTTTATTTTCAGCCAAGTAGAGAGGAAATTCTGCTGAAAAATATATGTAATCTAATCCGTTTTCCAGGAGAACCTATACCAACACTTTGCGAGCTGGTCAAGGTAATTTTTCAGTCACGTCCCGGAAGTAATTTTTCGGTCACGTATCGGTTCCACACGTAACTTTTAGATTTAACTGCTAGAATAAAACAAAGGCAATTTTCCGTAGATACAACGATAACGAATAAGTGTCGGCAAACTAAGTATCGTGATGAGGATTTTTAGAACGTAAGAATGCATCTAATATTTTACGGCGTTTTAAAAAGCGCAAACAATGGCGGATACAAGAAAAAGAACATTCGTAAGATGCACGCTCGTAAAGATAATGCATTCTTAGCCTTTTCGTTCCTTCTGCGGTAAATCAAATGCATTGTAAAGCCGTCCAGTGCAAGATCGCGTGACAGACCCAACAGTCGGAATATACACTAACTGCTTGCTATTTATTTGCTTGCATTAAGAACTAAGACGTAACAGACTACAACGAAACGCAAAATAAACTTTTAGTACAACTACGAAATGAATCTTGACAAGTTAAAATAATATTTTTAAAAATATAAATAAAGAATATGGAGTATCCTCCTTCCTTGGCAGTATAAATACATTGTTTGGCAACATTTTCTACATAAGTTGGGAAACGAAATTGGTAAAAAATAAACACAAATTTGCAAGAAATATTCCAAACTAAATAGAGAAACATCATTATTTATATTAGTTAGTAGAGAATCCCCCTTCTGATTATAAAGTTGCTCGGTTGAAGACTCCTACGAAAACAACCTAGACAGTAGAACACATACGTCATAACCTTTACAGTATCTCCCGCTGTACCAGCACAATATGATTTTTTTTAAGTATTAAAGTATTATTACACATTAAAGTAAAGTATTAACAAGAGTCATGGCACAAAAATCGCAGAAAAAGAAGTTGGGTTAGGTTGAAGGAAGTTGTGCTAAACAGTTTTCAAATTATGGATCGCATTCTACCACTGTGTCAGTATGGACTTTTGCGTGCGAAATTTTAAACACATTTTCTCTACTGAGGGCAATAACATAGATTGCTGTATATACAAGAACCACATTAATTTTGTTTTTTTTTTTTTGGTAAACTGCCTCGTTCCCCTTAAACTTCTTTCCACTTGAAAAACGAACGGTGAGTCGCAAATAAATTGCTACTAATAGATTGACCATACCTTTAAAAGGTTTAAAGACTACACCAAAGTTATAGTAAATTTTTGGTACGTTCAACTAGGTTATTGAGTAAAAGTTGCATTACATAAAAGTTACGTTGCGTTAGGTTACGAAAAAGCTATATTACGTTGGGTTATATAAAAGCTACATTAAGTTAGGTTACGTACAAGTTATATTACGTTGGGTTACTTAAAAGTTACGTAACCTTGGGGTGCGTAAATGTTATATTACGTTGGGTAACGTAAAAGCTATATCACGTTGTGTTACTTAAAGTTGCATAACCTTAGAGTACGTGAAAGTTACATTACGTTGGGTTACGTAAAAGTTACATTAAGTGGGATTATTTATAAGTTACATTAAGTTAGCTTACGTACAAGTTATATTACATTGGGTTACTTAAAAGTTACATAACCTTGGGGTGCGTAAATGTTATAGTACGTTGGGTAACGTAAAAGCTACATTACGTTGAGTTACTTGAAGTTGCATAACCTTAGAGTACGTGAAAGTTACATTACGTTGGGTTACGTAAAAGTTACATTAAGTGGGATTACTTATAAGTTACATTAAGTTAGCTTACGTACAAGTTATATTACATTGGGTTACTTAAAAGTTACATAACCTTGGGGTGCGTAAATGTTATAGTACGTTGGGTAACGTAAAAGCTACATTACGTTGAGTTACTTGAAGTTGCATAACCTTAGAGTACGTGAAAGTTACATTACGTTGGGTTACGTAAAAGTTACATTAAGTGGGATTACTTATAAGTTACATTAAGTTAGCTTACGTACAAGTTATATTACATTGGGTTACTTAAAAGTTACATAACCTTGGGGTGCGTAAATGTTATAGTACGTTGGGTAACGTAAAAGCTACATTACGTTGAGTTACTTGAAGTTGCATAACCTTAGAGTACGTGAAAGTTACATTACGTTGGGTTACGTAAAAGTTACATTAAGTGGGATTACTTATAAGTTACATTAAGTTAGCTTACGTACAAGTTATATTACATTGGGTTACTTAAAAGTTACATAACCTTGGGGTGCGTAAATGTTATAGTACGTTGGGTAACGTAAAAGCTACATTACGTTGAGTTACTTGAAGTTGCATAACCTTAGAGTACGTGAAAGTTACATTACGTTGGGTTACGTAAAAGTTACATTAAGTGGGATTATTTATAAGTTCCATTAAGTTAGGTTACGTACAAGTTATATTACGTTGGGTTACTTAAAAGTTACATAATCTTGGGGTGCGTAAATGTTATATTACGTTAGGTAACGTAAAAGATACATTACGTTGTGTTACTTAAAGTTGCATAACCTTAGAATACATGAAAATTACGTTGCCTTACGTAAAAGTTACATTTCGTTGGATTATATAGAAGTTGAATTACGTTAGGATACTTAAAAGTTAGATTAAGTCGGTTACATAATAGTTACATTACATTTGCTTACATAAAAGTTACGTTACGTTGGGTTGTGTTGGGAGACTTTTTCCAGTGCTTTTTACCACCAGCCAGAACAACTCAAAAACTATGCGACACTACTATTTGAATTTTGATGTAGTCTTTATTACACACCTTATTAATTAGTTTCATAAATGCACATTTCAAGATAGAACTATTCTGTAGTTTTATGTAGAAATAGCCGGTTTTCTGTTATTTAAGCTTAAGTTTCAGTGCATTATTTACGTAATCACTCTAAATTTTCGTATTCAAGTGCATAAGTGGCCGTGAAAGAAGAAGTAAATTGAAGTTTCTTCCAACTCTAAAATTTGTTCTTAAAAGTGGGACCTATTTTGAAAAACTGACTATATTCTAAATAGAAGATATCAAAATAGTGCTTATCTATGGAACTTATTGACACCATGAAGTATTCAAATCCTTGTCTATTTCCAAGAAATTAGTTATAAAATTTAGCAACATGACAACCTGGAGAAATATACAATGCTAACCAAAAAAAAAAAAACTATACATTTCTAATATATCAAAAACACAAAAATATAACAATTTTTTGGGAATTTCTTCTTTCAAAATCAAAAATATGTCACGATTTACTATTTCATAAACTCTCCGGGCCACCGATCAGGTTGAAATAGAGAAACATTGAAACTCCCCAGTTTTGCTATCGAATTTCGTCGATGTGTATTTTCTGGGATTAAACGAGAGACATGGTGGCGTCATGCCCCACCCCGTTTCGCCTTTCCACTTTGTAAAATTTCCAAAGAGTTCTTGCTGAAGCTGTTACATACCCAGAATTCGTATCATGTTGATTACAGTCATGGAGGGAAATGGGACCAAGAGACAGTCAAGTCAGCCCGATTGCTTTTCTTTTTAAAGTAAGGGGTTAGCTGGGCGATAAAACGCAACGAAAACCTCCTTTTAGTGTCGGTCGTAAAAAACGAATATTTCTGAATATTGTGCGAGATCTTACGGGCAGTGAAGCCGTCATAAAATCGGAAGTACTTGGTTGGAAGAGCAACATTCTGCGGCCAACGAAACGAATAATCTGGTCTGACATCCCGATTATCAGACGGAAATGGCCGCTGACGTCACTGTGGTGATATGAATGAGTTCCTCTCGACACGACCAAGCAAAAAAGTTGTGAAAAAGTACTCTTTCATTCATCAGCGTGCTTGTTTATGTATCCTTGAACATGCATCAGTCCAACAAAACACGGTTTCATTATCTCTTAATACCAGTATTGAAAGTAAACAAACACTCGGGCTTGAAAACCTTATCCAGCCCTATCGACTTTACATAACACACGTACCTAATAGCACAGGTTAAGTGCTCCACCGCTTTTTTTTTATTTTTATCTGCCACATTATTATCTACAACTTACGAATAGCCTGAATATATTGACCCACACGAGCATAACCACTATGGAATAACCAGTGGTCTTCAACAATGACTCGCGAGCCTTTTTGCCCAAAAAAGTTGTCAGCGAACTAAAACCTTCAATCTAGTTCATAACGTAGATTGTGAAAGTTGACAGTTTAGATTTATTAAGAAAACACCTTTAGTTCTACAAGAGTCTTAAAAGCGCCAAATATCGAAAATCCAAACGTCAAAAACAAGGAAGATCGAATAAATACATCGAATATAACAATTTCGAATGGTTACAATGTCGAACGAAATATCGTAGGTTGCAGGTGGTATGTAAACGCCGAATGCAATAATGTCGACTATAAAAATTTGAAAAGAAATTATATCGAATGTCATAATCATACACGTCTAATTAAAAAATCTCAAAAACTATTAAGTATATTTGTATATTAGAAGTAAAAATGATAGAACTAAAATTATTTGGAATATCTAATCAATTAATATGTGTAACAACCAAGCTTGCTTGCCCGCATATGACGTGTCTGGACGCATAATCAAAAACTAGTGGCCGTTATATATTGTATATTGACGATTAATTAACCGAAGTCGTCCAGGCGTCGATGCTCTTTTGGGTACAATTTTATTATTTCAATTTCAACTAAAATTTATATACGAGCACTTATTATATTATCATCGCAGTATAACAAATACCTCCAGCAAGCAGTTGTCGCATACACTCTGTTCCCGTAGGGATACTGGAAAATGATTAGTTCCAACAATTTTTTTATGATTTTATTTGTTACTTAGTGAATTCATTATAATAATTTAAATTTCATTTTCCAGTAGTTTCCCAAGTACGTATCAACAAACAAACATACATATTTAAAATGCTATTTAAAAACTATACAATTTTGTGTTTCCTACTTTATCTATATCACTTCCGGTCGATATTTTTGATTTCGACGTTGTTTCGTTGAATGTTCCCTTATTCATCACTATTTAGGTTTGATGTATTTCAATTTGACGTTAGTTTATTCAGTGTTTACCACTGGTATTTTTGTAATTTACTTTTTTGCATTCGATATTATTGCAGCCGATTTTCTTCTTCGACTTTTTCTCCATGTCATTGCATTCCATGTCAATGCAATTATTTTTTTTTCATTTGACATTTTTTATTCGACGTTACTGGAGTTTACTTTTCTTATACGACTCTGTATTCGATGTAATTGCATTCGACATTTGTAAATGCAACGTTATTGCATTTCACGTCAATACAATTATGTTTTTGTTTCCATTTAACATTTTCTATTCGACTTTACTGCAGTTAACTTTTCTTAAACCACTCGGTATTGGATGTAATCGCATTTGTCCTTTGTCTTTATTTTACATGCAACGCTGTTGCATTCCGTGTCAATGCGATTATGTTTTATATTTTCCATTTGACAATTTGTATTCGGTGTTACTGCAGTAAACTTTCCTTATACGACTCTGTATTTGATGTAATCGCATTAGTCCTTTATTCGACATTAATCGAGTTCGACGTTTTCACACGCAACCTTATTGCATTCCACGTCAATGCGATTATGTTTTTTTTCCTATTTGACATTTTGTATTCGACTTTACTGCAGTTAACTTTTCTTATACGACCGTCTATTCGATGTAATCGCATTTGCCCTTGATTCGACTTTAATTGAGTTCGACGATTTGTATTCGACTTTACTGCAGTTAACGTTTCTTATACGACTGTATATTCGATGTAATCGCATTTGTCCTTTGTCCATGTTTTACATGCAACGTTGTATTTCTTCCATTTGACAATTTGTATTCGGCGTAATCTTTTCTTATACGACTGTGTATTCGATGTAATCGCATTTGTCCTTGATTCGACTAATTGTGTTCGACGTTTTTACATGCAACGTATTTGCATACGCATTCCATGTCAATGCGATTATGTTTTTTTTTCCATTTGACATTTTGTATTCGACGTTACTGCAGTTAACTTTTCTTATGCGACTCTGTATTCGATGTAATCGCATTTGTTCTTTATTCGACATTGAGTTCGACGTTTTACATGCAACGTTGTTGCATTCCGTGTCAATACGATTACATTTTATTATTTCCATTTGACAATTTGTATTCGGCGTAAACTTTTCTTATACGACTCTGTATTCGATGTAATCGCATTTGTCCTTAATTCGATTTTAATTGAGTTCGACATTTTTACATGCAACGTATTCGCATACGCATTCCATGTCAATCCGATTGTTTTTTCCATTTGACATTTTGTATTCGACGTTACTGCAGTTAACTTCTTATACAACTCTTATTCGATGTAATTGCATTTGTTCTTTATTCGACGTTAATTGAGCTTTATTCGACATTAATTGAGTTCGACGTTTTACATGCAACGTTGTTGCATTCCGTGTCGATGTGATTACGTTTTTTTTTCATGTGACATTTTGTATTCGATGTAATCGCATTTGTTCTTTATTCGACATTAATCGAGTTCGACGTTCTTACATTCCATGTCAATGCGATTGTTTTTTTCCATTTGACAATTTTTATTCAACTTTACTGCGGTTAACTTTCCTTATACGACTCTGTATTCGATGTAGTCCTTTATTCGACATTACTTGAGTTTGACGTTTTTACATGCAATGCATTCCATGTCAATGTGATTAAGTGTTTTTTTCCATTTGATATTTTGTATTCGACGTTACTGCAGTTAATTTTTCTTATACGACTCTGTATTCGATGTAATTGCATTAGTCCTTTATTCGACATTAATTGAGTTCGGGGTTTTTACATGCAACGTATTTGCGATTACGTTCCTTTTCCATTTAATTATCATATTAATGTATAAATAACAACTGCGTTAAAAACTTTATTAAAAAAAAAACGTTTACAATTCCGTCCAGCCACAACTCTCCTACAGATCCGATATTATCTCCTTCCACGAAGAATTCAATCACTTAATTCCCTGATACATTACGGTTCTGTCCACTACACTCCTCCCCCTACTTTCTTAGCCTATCAAACATTAATGCGACTTGCGTAAATATTAAACTATTTATTGCAATTTTAATAAAGAGCACGTATGAAATAAGACGTTTACTATAAACATCATGTATATGTTCCGGGATTCTACTGCATGGATTATAAAATCGGTACTTGATGCAGAGCAACGCGAGTGTGGTCCAATAAGTGGTATAAATTATTCAAAACCTACACCCGACATCCTCTAAAATGAATGGAAACGCGACGTCCTTGCTTCTGCTTATGTATATTTTTAGTGTCACTGCACTTTTAATTTGGTAAGCAGGCGTTGAAATTGTAAATGTTATAGGTCAGCACCGGTTAAAAAGCAAAAGCCAGTATCCTCGTTGTTGCGTCGGAAGTGCAAGGTGCGTCGGTTTTTTTCTTCTGGAGCAACAAACGACGAACGCGGCGGCAAGTACCACGAGACGCCACGTTGCATTGTGCATGGGCATTCCGATCTAGAAAGCCGCGAGGGCGTGAAAACCAGCAGGGCGTCGCCAGGGTGTGGTGCATTCAAATTTACCCACGTGACTGCAATGCAGTGATAACCCCTATTTCGTCGTGATTCACAAGCAATTGCATTTTATTTTACACATCACCTAATAACACAGTCACAGTCAGCTGTTATTACATCACGTGCAGTCATATGTTTAGGGAGCAGCAGACTACTTGATACCAGGAAATACAAACAAAAGAACATCGCTTCTAAGCATATCAACCATCAATACACTATTATTTTGTTTCTAAAAAAAAAATTTATTTTTATTTGGCCCCCCTCAAAAATTAAATGGAAAAAATTTTAACAATAAAAATTAATTACTTTTTTTTGTAAATACGCATTACATTATTTGTTTATAGCAGGTAGGTAAACGGTAAACGTCACGGTTTGATGCAGAAGTATTGGGGAAAAATGGCAATCGGGCTGGATTTGAAGTAGAGCAACCTTAAAAATGAAAACCGTAGTAGGCAATGCCCAGTTCGTAAACAAGTGAAGAGCGACGTTGCACCAACGTACGCTACAACTACAACATGGCGCGACAACAGCTGAGCAAAGCCGGCAGTTTAAATGTAAACGTCCCATTCAGTTCGGCGGACGTTCACAGCACCTTCCCGCGCTCCGGTGTAATTAAAATACAGAGTGCTCTGGCATAGTTAAGGCGGTTAAGACTCGGTGACGTAAAAAAGTTAAAGTCATAAACGTCAAAAACATGTGTACTTAAAAGGGACTTTACTTACCTCTGTACTTTTCCCAAAATCTCAGCGTTCTCCTTGTGGTTCGCGTCGTAGACGATCCGATCGCCACTGATCAACGCTGACATAATATTCTGATAAACCACAGTGGTAACACTGATGATTTCCAAACAATTATTTAAATCACTTTGAATTCACTATTTGTACGCCGTAGCGCGGGACAGCTAACATACGCTACGCCTCACAGCGGTTTTCTGGTAGCAGGCTTTGGCGGGAAACAGCTGAGGCCTGGTGACGCCAATCTAATGTATTCATACGCCCCGGCGTTTTCGAAAAGTCCTTTTGGGGAAATTCTTTCGCGGCATGAACTTCAAGTACGATGAGACAAGTGACGCTATAATTTTCAATTTTTGAACGAGGGCCTTGTAACGTGGCAAATGACGATACATGGCGGTACTATTTACGACGCGGAGGACGCCGCGTGCTATGGGGCGCTCATCGTCTGCCAGCTGGCGACGTGGCCCCGCCTTGTACATTCCAAGCCAAGTTGCCGCGCTCTCTCACCCTTCCCGCCACATAGACCAATGCGCGAGCGTGTCTCTTGCCCTCTCTGAAAAAACTCTGCCTTCAGCGGCCGAATTATATGGAATAAAACAGAAAGCAGAAAAATAAACGGATAGCGTTTCGACCAAAGAAATTTTTCACAGCTCCGAGGCGTAGCTAAACATCGTCTACAAAACACGATCGTTTCTTATTATTACTACTATGTAAAAACGGTAACAGCTGATTAATAAAACAAAAGAGCGTTTATTTGCGGTAACTTCTCCATCTTAAATACAACAAATAAAAACCATAACTCAATTCATACACGAAGCTGTCCATTGAAAAACGGAAGTTCCTCAGTTTCATATTTACTTAATACGAAGCTACCATTTTGTAAATGGGTACAATTTTATTCGCCTTCATTTTGAAAACAATCTAAATTGTCAAAAATGAATGCTTTACGGTATTATCTGAAAACAAATGGCTAGGGTATTCATTTAATAAATAGTTCATTAAATTATCTCATGGAATACAACTAGGGGTTTCTTTTCCAACCAAAAAAATTTATTTTGCCACCTCGTACTTACAAGCAACAAATAGAACCACTCCACCTTGTGTGTCACGGTTTTATTATGACATTTACTTCCGTCAGTAACCAAACAACCAAGTTTTCGTTCAAAATAGAAGTCAAGCCATATAAAACGAAATCTTGTTGCATAACCACCGAAAAAATAATTTACAACAATGCCAAGGAAACGAACACCACGCATTGGCCTATTTTAAATAAAATCTCATTTAAAAAAATCATGTTTCATTTAAATAACCATAAATAAAAAATAATCAAATTGTCGCAAGAAAATGTAAATCGCTCGCTCCATCTAAATCCTGCAAACTTCTTACAACAAATATAAATCATAACGATAATCACTTTCGTTGAGGCTCAAGATACAAGGCTCGAAACACCAAACGAAGATATCAATCAATAACAAAACCCTCTTAAATTCGCGATTATAATGCGATAATTAATTTATTTATATCTTTATTGCTTTGAAAATATCAAACCGCTAAAGATAAATTATTATTTACATGACGTAATTTTAATCGTGTGTTTAATTTTTTAATTCTAAAATGTTTGTTTAACCAGGTCTGCTGACGCTAATAAATCCAATCGCAATTTGTGTTCCTAAAAACTTATTTTATGAAGTAATTTAGTTTTGCATTTATTAAATTGCAATACACAGGGTGTTCCAAAAAGTAAATGTTTAAAATCCATTAACTTTTTTAATTACCGTTTTTCCCAAGCGATTTTTCTGGGAATATTTGTTACTTCTTGTGGTTGACATTGATATTATCCCTTAAAATAATAATACATCTTATTTTTCAATGCTTTTGGATCTATTTTCTCAACTACTTTAGTTCCATAACATTGCCCAATAAAAAAAAATAATCCCAGAAGAATAAAACGGTAATCTTTAATTTTACGACGATTTGTTGCTGAACTCATGCAAATATTTCTCGAAATCAACCAGAAAAGCAATAAATTTGTGTTCTGAATCATTTAAAATGCCTTTCCTGTACTGTTTTGACAAATTTTTGATATACAACTTTTTATTTTAAATATTTGTTAGGAATAGTTTCCCATTAAATCCATGCGACTGAAATGTTGCTTTTTTTAATTGCAGCAAAATATACAATTCTTTCCCAATTACTTAATAATTAACTCATGTAATTAGCAACATATATTTTTGCTAAAGCCAAAAACCAAAATGACTGAAAAATAATAATTAATTTCATTAATTAAAACTCAAGATATCTGGCGTTTTAACGACGAATTACTTACGTAACGTTGCAAATATTCTTTACGAACATTCGATTTCCTGAATTACTCAAATTCATTCTTCTTTGTTGATAAAACAAACTAAATATACATGGTGGGATGAATAAACTTATTACTAATACACCAATAATATAAATATATTTATTCTTAAAACAAATTCATTCTTGATATAGAAGAAAAATCTAGTCGTTAGATCTTATCAATTATGTGTACGCAGAAGGACCAGTAATGAAAACTTTGTATCTCTGAAACTCATTAGTGTGACTTGAATAAAACGCATCGAATACAAATAGAACTAAGCACTATAAAAATTTCTTTATGTTGGCTTTCATATGGCGCCCCTGTGCAGGGTTCACTTTTATTTTAAGCTGCTGAATGAGGTCATAAATTTTAAGCGAAGGGCCTACTTTGCCACCCGTAAATTCTATTATTTGATCTTTAGTTAGGCTGAGAAGAGTTTTTCCATCAATTTTCTGTAAATAAAAAAAATCAGTGTTATAGTTATTTTAACGTATGGCTTACAATCTTACCTGTTTACTAAAGGTATCGCAATAATTTACGCAGTCATTGACTCTAAGAAATTGAGCTACATCGAACACATTCCATTCTTCTGGGCAAATATTGCTTGATTCACACGAACCTCCAGTATTATCGATTAGTCGAGGAATTACTTTCGCACTAACTATTTCATGTGACTGAAAATGAAAAATATGTTGTTCCTAAAATTCTGCTAAATCAATGTAAAAAAGTAATATAATCTTCAAATTAACTACACAAATAAATAAGTTACTCAAGTAGTTTCTATTTAATCGATCAAAAATCAAAACTAAGCTAAGATAATGTACTGGGCGTCCATAAACGATTGTAAGTGGTGTAACCAAATAAGGGGTTGTTATGTTTAAATCCCTCCTATTGAAATTCTGTATTTATATTGTATCTGAGCACTTGTTTCATTATATTAAATAACTGTACTAATTATTATTGTAATATTCAGTACCTTACATCAAGTGGAAGTGAATAATAGACTTGCAAATTCTAATATACAGCGTGAATAAAAAGTAAGAAACATAGATGCTACAGCCTTAAATAATAACTTCTAAAAAAGGTTCCTCTCAAGTTATTGGCCACAATTTGTCGTTTTTCATTTTTTCTTCGATTGTCATATGTTTTAGCTATGACGTCATCGAAATTTTTTTAAATGGCAACCTATACTTTTTATGACGTGACCAGTTAGTGCTTTTTATTCTCTATACAGTCATGTAAAAATATCATAAATTTGCATAATAAAAATTTCACGATAAACATTTATTTTTGCCACTGGCAACATCTTTCATCAGGTACACTTATTGCAAGATAAACAAAAGACAATAGCAGGTCCACAAATTAGTAAAATAGTTTCAAATCATATTTAGCATCAATTTAAGAAAGCAACTGTTCAAACTGTTCGCCATTCACTGCCTGACAGTGGGCAATACGATCAGAGAATCCTCGAACTGCATTTTGTAGCAGGTGATGTCACTCGTATATGCTCGCGGATATGAATTTTTAGATTTTCCAAATTGTCTGGTCTGTTTATATACACTGTACTTTTTAAGATGGCCCCATAAAAAGAAGTCAAGCGGGTTTAGATCCGGAGATCGCGCTGGCCACTCAATATGTCCTCTTCTTCCGATCCACCTATTTGTAAAAATTCCATTTAAATATTGACGAACGTGAATGCCATAATGAGGTGGAGCACTATCTTGTTGCAACCAAATTCTATCGTTCGGCGTGTCCGGATTTCCTGCATTTGGAAATAAAACAGCTAACGCGAGAACAAGTTTAAACCTCAAAAAATCCAAATACCGATCAGCATTTAATGTGTCATCAAAGAAAAAAGGACCAAGAATTTTGTCTCCTATAATTCCCGCCCACACGTTTACTTTTTGTGGATACTGTGTGTGTAATTCTTCCATCCAATATAGGTTATGTCGTAAGCAATATCGGGAATTGTGCCGATTTACAGCTCTATTTAAAGAAAATGTGGCTTCGTCGGAGAAGATAATAGAATTCACAAACTGTGGGTCGGTATGGCACCTGTCCATCATTTCTTCACAAAACTGAATTCTCCTATCAAAATCGTCTTCTGGTAATTCTTGAACAAGTTTAACCGTATAAGGATGAAATTTTTCTGTATGTAAAATATTCAGTACAGTTCCTTGACTAACATTATTATCCAGGGCTAATTGTCGAGTTGAAGTATGAGGATTTCCTGAAACTGTAAGCACAAATCCAACATTTTATCGTCTGTTGCTATTTTTGGACGGCCAATTTTATCCAAATCTTTGATGTGGCCCGTTTCTCTAAATTTTCTATTAATTTTGGTTACAGTGGACCGCGTAACAGGTACAGTATTATATAAAGCCCAACATCGTCGTGAGTTTTCATTTTATCACCGTACCCGATCGTCATCAAAATTTAGGTACGTTCAATTTCTGTTAAACCTACCATGATTAGAAATTCGTATTTAACACAGGACACACACTAAATTTTAATCACTTATTAATGCTAACTGTCACCGAATTAACATTACAGATTTGCATTTGTTCAATTGAAACATTTTCCAACAATTGCCTACTGTTGTCTTTTGTTTATCTTGCAATAAGTGTACCTGACGAAAAATGTTGCCAGTGACAAAAATATATGTTTATCGTGATTGTTCTTGAAATTTTGATTATGCAAATGTATGCCATTTCAAAAAAATGTCGATGACGTCATAGCTAAAACATATGACAATCGAAAAAAAAATTAATAACGCCAAATTGTGGCAAATAACTTTTTTCATAGTTATTATTTAAGACTGTAGCATCGATGTTCCCTACTTGTTATTTACCCTGTATATATAATAGACAGGATGATCTATTTAATAAAAATGTTAAAATATGTCGTTTTGTATTTTAGGTGGCCAGGTTTTAAAGACCAAATAATTATCCACTTTCAGTATCCGATGACATAGCCAGGGTCAGTTTTAGGCAGGAGCAACGTGGGCGCCTAAATAAAATAAGTGCCGTCGCACCCTTTATCATTTTAAGATATGTTTATATTGTGGACAGCTGCCTTAGAATAATTATTACAATAAACTGAATAGAATTGAATCACTGTAGAGGTAACCAAAATTTTAATTTGTGGGAATAAATGAAAAAATTACATATTTTTGTAGTGCGTGCTCTACCAAACCCCCTAAACAAGAGTATTTCAGGGGCTAGTCTACACACGTTCCTAGAAACCTTTATTCTTTTATTTAATGATTTTCGGCTTTTTGGCACCAACTATTACATTATTTGGTTTTACCGTATATTTTTCATATTTTGTTTACTGATGCACTGTATAATCCAAACAACGTTCCAATTTTTTTAGAAATTAATGCTTCGCGGTAACTACAGCATATTGTACTGTTATCACTACTCCCCAGATGCTTAAGTTGTATTTATTCCTAGATACAGCGATACCCTACAGTGTATGCACAAAACAGCATAAGTAATCTCTAAAGCGGCTAAACATTCTAAAATCAGCTTCAGTACTTCTACATCAAATCTGCTCGTTGTGTCTCAATAAATTGTGTTACTTATTAGTTATTTTAGTAAAATATTTAATATAATGCACTTACATTTTGTTCTTGTATTTGATATTACATGTATATCTAACCAAAACTGCGGCTTAAACCAAAAGATGATTAATTTGTAAATTACAGTTGATTCCGCTTAATCGGGACACGTTGAGCTTACAACATTTTTGCCCAGTTAAGCGGCTGGCCCAAATATGCGAAGTTCCACAAACAAATGAGTGTTTTTCTTACACTTTTATAAATTTTTGAACAAAAATATAAATTGCAGAAAAATAATACGAGTATACAATACATACATTGATATGTCTAATAAAAATTATAATTCTGGAACAAAAAATTAAAATAAATTGGAACAGTTAACTCAGCGAGCCGACGATGACTTGTGTTAAGTGCCTGGCTTTAAATTTTATCCAGAAATGCAATTTTATTTGAAAGTGTCAAGTCATTTCTTGGCATCTTAACAAAGGTTATATTATTTTAAATATAATTTTGATAAAACGTGGCTATACAGGGAATTTTTCTTTTTAGTATACATTGCCTATGTATACTTTTAAAAGAAACGCGTCAATTTCGCCTATTGTGTATGCAATCAACTATACCGACAACTAAAAATCAGAAACAAACGTCACTATAGTTGTGAATTATTTGAGTATGAAGGTTATGTTGATGCAGTGTTTATATTAAATAAGTATTTCACCTTGTAGGTATATAGGACGCAGATGATGACTTATTTATTAAATATAAAAATCGACAGAATGTTTCCGTAAGGTCCGTGACCATTATATTTCTTTTGTACAAAACACATACATAAGCGGCAAAATGGTGTAATGGTCAGCATACCTGCCTTCCAAGCAGTTGATCCGAGTTCAATTCCCGGCGATGGCAAACTTTTTTTAATTATTATTATTCAAGCATAAAATATTTCATTTGATTTCTTCGGTTAAAACATGATTACTTTCAGTTTTTATTTTATGGGAATTTATTACGCATCCCTGATTTAAATTTTCTAACAATTGTTTGACACTAAATAAAGATTAATTTTGTTTTTTAGCATTGAATTAATTTGATTGTTGTGGTCACAGCATGCTTGAGTTGTCTGTATAGTTGGTTGCCTACACAATAGGCGAAATTGACGCGTTTTTTTAAAAGTATACATAGGCTATGTATACTAAAAAGAAAAATTCCCTGTATATACATCGCATAAGGACGGCGGTGTAGTTGTTACTGAATGTACGTTTACCTCCACTACGCCTAATAATGTACACGTGTGAATCCCCGACGCCGCGGCGATAGCAAACATATGTGATGTCTGATACACAAGATTTAAAAAAACACATTTCAAGTGTTATCCACCTAATTGCGGAAAGAACGCCCTTTATTAAACTGTCTAGTTTTTTTGTAATTATATACTTTTGAAATTATATTACATGTTTTGATGATTTGAAATTTATGCCCCGATTAAACGGAATAGTATCTCAAATAAGCGATGTAAATTGCTGAAAGTTCCTTTATTTGGTTTCTATTCGTTCAGATTTGATCCAAAAACAAGCGGCTGCCCCAGTTAAGCAGAGTTGGCAGCACCCTAATCAAAAATAGTTTGAAAATGCGCTGGCGCATCTTATAGGTACGCATTTCATTATTTGCATCGTTAAAGCATAATCATTCGTTCTTGCACCGTCGGACCACCCTGTATATCAGTGATGGTGTCCAAGGGAGGTATTTGGGTTTACGCTTTGCCCACGACGAATGCTTAGACTATGTTCCACAGATTTTATATAAAACAACTTCTTCGGTATTATTTCAAAACTTCAGTGGGGTAGGTCATGGTAGAGGAATGGGGATTACTAATGAAACTGTGGCCTGTTCTTCATAAAGATCCTTTAATTAAGTAATCATTTCCAAAATAAGCTCGTTTCAATATTTATGAGAGATATCCAAGGCAAAACCATTCCAATGAGGAAACCACGTTGTTAATAAAAACGCAGAAGAAATCTAATGGTACTACATTAGGTCTTACGACTTATTGTAACTGTATCCAGTATGAGCACATGCCGTCACCATTGGAGAGTAAACAAACACATAACCTCACCGTGCTAATATTATGTTAGAACTATTGGCAGGTGAACAAATACGCACCCTCGACATAGCCACGTGTATAATTATTTATTATCCAGGGTCAGGGTCGCTTTCATGCCGGTGATACAACGCTAATAATAACACGCAAACACCAATGACCAAACCAATTGAAACTTTCATCATGATATAAAATGTCGTCGCGGCATTTGGGGCTGTTTCAATGTTTGCCGTTGCTATTGCAGGTATGCAAGACCAATTTATATACGGTAATATGGCTACAACGTCAGCCTCAAAGAATAAATGTAGGTGTTACAGACAGCATAACTCATCATCAGCATCACTGTCAACACTGCAATCTGTTTTCCTATTGATTGTAGACTGTTTGCACCATTTCACTGACATGTAACTCCGCTTGTCAGCTTAGTTACTAGCGCACAATAGCGTTGGTTAAATAAACAGGTAAAGCTAGCCAGTTCGCTGGTCTAATGATTTGCGCGCTTGCCTTTAGAGCTACGGCACACGGGTTCGAATCAGAATCAGAATTTGCAAGAAGCAAAGATGGAGGCCCAGTGTCACTATGATGTGCGACACGTTAAAACTCGCTACTGGGATTGAAACTACTTCAAATGGGCAAAATTCATAGGGTGTACAATAAGCCAAGAGCATTAACGCATAGAAATTTTGGAAATCCGCATCTTAAAACTCACCCAGTCAAAACAAAACAAATGGATAGCTATAACTTGTAGTGCCAACTTTGCACCTGAAGTAAAAACAGATATATAGTTCATGTAATCGCATCCATTTTAAACGTATGACAATACAAAGAAAATGAAAGACATCTAAACAACCGAAATGATATATAAGAGGCGGTACAAAGCAAGACAGACTCCGCAATTAAAACATAAGAGAAGATCTAAACAAATATTCTTTGACAAAAAAATATTTAAATATAGAGACATTTGGATAGAATCTCGAAAGCATGGACGAATAATGATTTCGAAATAAAGCATTAAATGTAGCCCAAATGGTAAGAGAGGCTTGGGAACACCAAAGAAGAGGTGGAAGGAACAGGTCTAAGACCTAATCCATGAAGGAGACGACGACGACAATACAGAGTCAAGCAATTGAAAATGTAGACATGCATACGCCAGTACGAGCGTAAAGTTTCAATATGTAATACTGGCTGTATAAGGCAATGTTTAAGAATGTTTCATAACCCAAAACCCTAAAATGGTAAAGTTCTTTCGACGACGTCGATCACATAATCAACGAAGACTGTTATCGATACTTTACGATAAAAAATTAGATGTAATTACTGAATATTGCAAGTGGCCAAATCATTATTTTACTTTTTGTATGCAGAAGGGGCGGGGCGACGTGAGCTCACTTCTTCTTCGGGGTGGCCTTCTTGGCGGCGGCGCCGGCCGCTTTGCCTTTTTCGGTTTGGGAGCTTTCAGCTTCTTGGTGGGAACCTTGGTCGTCTTCTTCGTTTTAGAGGGGCTATTGGATTTGGAAGCGGCTGCTTTCTTGCTGGCCGCGGGCGCGGCGGCGGCCGCTTTTCTGCCTTTGGCGGCGGTCTTTTTCTCGGCTGCGCCTCCGACGGCGGCGGCGGCGGCTTTCTTCGTCTTCTTGGGAGAGGCGGCGGATCCTTTGGGGCGGCCGCGACCCGCTCCCGCCTTTCCAGATTTCGCGGCGGCTCTGGACGCGGTCTTCCTTTCGGCCGGCGGTTTGCCGGAACCGGCACCGGCACCGCCGCCGCCTGCCAGCTTGAACGAACCGGAAGCGCCTTTGCCCTTGGTTTGAACGAGGGCGCCCGAAGCGACGACGGCCGCCTTCAGGTACTTCTTGATGAAGGGGGACAGTTTCTCGGCATCCACCTTGTATTTCGCGGAAACGTATTTCTTGATCGGCTGCAGGGAAGATCCGCCGCACTCTTTCAGGCTTTTGATCGCGTTGTTGACCATTTCGCAGGTGCGGGGATGCGAAGGCTTCGCGCGGGCGCCGCCCTTGACGGACGCGGTTTTCTTCTGGCCCGCGGATTTCTTTCCGGAGGAGGGAGAAGACGCGGGAGCGGTGGATGCCACCGCCGGCGCTGCTACCGCTGTATCTGCCATTTTACTCTGATGCTTTCGCGTTTCGAATGTCTTGTGCGTTTGAACAGCAGTAAAATTAGACAACCGAATACAATCGTAGTCTATATAGCAAGGGTGTATCAAGGGGGGGGGGGG
>JABXWE010004159.1:0-28226 GCA_014611495.1 Limonius californicus
TTTATAGCCTCACGAACTTCTGGTATAGGTTTTCATAATAGTTTCCCGTTATTATGTGACCGTATAGTAAATAATCAACAACAGTACACTGTTGTCATTTTTTTCGGCCAATGAAGTCACACGGATACTCTGCCGTTTTGACTCTGAATGAAAGTGATTAACCCAAGTTTCATCTACAGTTACAAATCTTTCCAGAAATCCATCGAAATCCCTATCCATTAATCTCAAATTGCTTGTAGTAGCAAGAAACCTGGCCCGATTCTAATCAGGTAACAACATTTTCGGAATTCATCGTCCGCAGATTTATTTCTGACCCAATTTCTGGGACAAAATTTTCTCAAAACTTCCAACGGAAAAGTCACATGTCTCAGCAATATATTTGACCGCAATTCTTCGATTTTCTTCTTCTTCTTCTTCTTCTTCTTCCTGCTGTGTGGGTTGGGTCCCGCGGCACTCAGGCCTTAGGCCCATTGTGCATACCGCCGTTTAATTCTCATCTTGGAATAGGCCGGTGCCGGTCGCAAAGGCTAGCACGTGGCCTATAGGGATGAGCCTTATGTCCTCCGGTTCCAAGAACGCTGCACCGAAGTGTTTGTGTCGCAGGGTCATAAGTCTGACACACTGGCATAGTATGTGCTGGGAAGATTCTTCATCTTCCCCGCAAAGTCTGCAGATCGGGTCATTTACGATGCCGATTCTGTGCAGATGGTTATTGAGGTGACAGTGCCCCGGTAGGAGTCCTGTTACGATTCTAATTTGCTTCTTACAATTCTTCGATCACTCAGTACCATGTCATGGACCAAATCTATATTTTCTAGAGTGATATCATATTTTGGTGGCCCAGCACGATTTCCTTCCTAATTTGGAATCCCGACACCAATTCTTAATTACCTGATATGACGGGGTAGAATCACCCAACACTCCGAATATGGCATTATATTTTTTCTACGGCGATAAACCCCTCTGACAAGGGTATTTTGTCTTGTCACGCCTATGTAATCCCTCCACCTAGTTTGTCGTTATTTCTTCATATGTATAATCTTCTTCACGAAGAGTAATTCCGTTGTTTCAATTCTGTGCACATTCTGCTCGGTTACTTTTTGTTTTCTGCCAACTGTTGGTGCTATTTTCATCAATCCAGTTTCATGGAAGCTGTTGCAGACCTTCTTCACGGCTGACTTCATAGCCCCTCCACCCAGTTTGTTTATCATTTCTTCATCAATCTTTTTCTGGAAGAGTAATTGCTTTGTTTGATATTTTTGGTTTTTCGTCAGTTCTTGGGGCTAACTCTCCTGATTGGAGACTGCAATGAACCCACGCCTTTGTGGTTGGTGACATTGCTGAAAAAGTTCAATTTGTGGGTCATCCATACCCAATGGTATTTTTTTATGAGGAATTTAAAACTTCATAATTATTAAACTTGTTTAATATTGAATTGAAACCACATAAATATAAGACATAAAATGTTAATTCAGGAAACTGTAAAAAATATTTCGTGACAGCATAAGCAAGAAGCGAAGAATTTACTAAACGTGTCAAAATGAATGCCACTAGTGATTAAGGCGTATAATATAAAACTTAGCTATAACGGATTAAGCACAGCCTTCTAATCCATATTTTATACTACATACATATATGTCAACTCGCCATACGGAATGAAAAATGTATTGTAGAGCAGTACCTACCGTGTAACAAGGTTTTCCATTAGCTTGATAACAGGTAACGGGATTTAATCAGACGGGTTGTTTAATCACGTCATGTCCCCTGCTACTATTAAGAACATAGAAGCACATTAAATGCCGACGTTTAATCGCTTTCAGTGTCCAACAGGTGCGGTACATCTGTCATGCTCGTGTGTCACTAGAGGGAAAGGTAGAACGTGTGTAATACTCAATCGCTCGAACGGAAAATGTAAGAAAACCGTCGAAAACTTGACGGGTGATCAAACAAGTTAATGGTCTTGGTGTAACTTTCGATTCAAGCAGCATATTCTTGGTAACATTTTATTTAAACTAACTAATATGGTTTTGAAAGGCAATACTACAGAAGATAGCATAGAGTAGTGTTAAATAGTTCTGCATAACTCAATTCTTTAAGGATGATTGAACTTTCACATACAGTTTAGCTAATTAGCTAAACTATTTGATTTTAATTACTTATTGCATTACTAAATTGAATAATAATAATCTTGTTAAAGTTGCGCAGTAAAGATTAAAATAGTAAGGGATTCCCATATCCCTTATCTATTCCTATATTCATGGTATGGTGGTAGCTCAGTTGGTAGAGCGCTCGCATTCTGAATAAAACATCGATTCTGGCTTGAGTTCTAAACCTAAGCATTACTATGCAGATTTATAAAAAGTCTTGTCTACAACCTACCATACACAATTTCCAAATTCAGCTTGCAACCGTGGGATCTTAATGCTAAAAACCTTCTCTGGAATGACTGTCGTTCGGATTCGATGTTAAACTGTAAGTCCCCCGTGCTTCTACCTTAGCGCTGAGGAAAAACACGTGCCAGAGAAGAGGCCGATGTCCAGCAATGGGACGAAAAGACTGTCAATGATAATGATGATGATAATAATTTCCATAATCGGCTTTTTCGTCTTTTTTAGTGTATTGGTATTATTAATCCATCCACTCATTCTCTTGATATATCTTCGTTGTTTATGCACTGACATTAATTTTGTTATACATTTCTGGTTACGTTTTTCAGCAGTCCTTCTGGTATATTACCCGATCCTGAAGCTTTTCCATTTCTTCATTCTTATTATTATTATTATTATTATTATTTCTCTCTGTTATAATATCGCGATTGCACGAAATACTAATGCATTAAATATAGCTTAAAAGCGACCCATAATTGTTTTTCAATGTAGCAGTGTTAAGTCAACGAAATGGTCTTTTTTATTGGAAAAAGGAGCATGAAAGATGATTTTCAAATGCGTTCGTGAGTCAGAAGATTGTCATGTTGTCGTCAGCAACAAAATGCTACCTCGAATGTTTGCCTGAAATTATTAAGGCTTTTTAACAACAACAACAACTGTGTTGTTCTTCGAACTTGTCACATTAGATACGTTTATCTAAATTTCTAAACGTATCTGAATAATTTAGTTTAGTTTGACTTTGATATCTGTTTGTATATTTCTTGTATGTGGGAGCAGCAAAGCGATTTACGTTTATGTTAAACCAACTAACTAAACGATATTAAGTCTAGACAGTACAGATTCAAGTTTACATTAAACCGTCATATTGGAGTTCATAGAGTTTAGTGAGAATGTGTTGCATTAATAGTTGTCCCTACTCATACACTTAATATCGCATGACTGCTTTAGCCAATATAAATATAAATATTATCGCTGTTTGGGTGAATTTCAATTATAATAATGTAAATATAAACTGATTTACAACCATTTCGTATATTTCGCTGCATTAGCACCTTTTAATGGTGGTTTTAAGGGTGTTACCATTCCTAGAGTGCGCCAACATGGAAATTACCGCCAATTAAGCGAATTTGGCAGAGGTCTTATTGTTGGTTTGCCCAGAGGTGGTTTTTCGTTCAGAGAAATTGCAAATCGCCTTAACCGGAACCAATCCACCATCATGCGCTGCTATCAGGCATGGACTAGGGAGGGTCAGGAACGTCGCAGAAGACGAACCTGGGGTCGAAGAAGAACAAATGAGGTGCAAGATCGCCATCTTCAAGAGACAAGAGACCTATTCTCCAATACCAGATCAATTGCCGATCACTGGTTAGCTAACGAAGGTCGTCCTGTAACCCTTCGAACGGTTTACCCCAGAATCAGAGCTTTCGGCTTGCAATCCTATCGGCCACATCTTGTGTTACCACTAACGGCTCAACACCGACAGCAACGTTTGGAGTGGTGTAGGTTGCGACTGCACTGGAACCTAGAGTGGCATAGGGTGGTGTTCAGTGATGAATCCCGATTCTGTTTGGGGATGCATGATGGCCGTATGAGGGTCAGACGAACACGTGGGGAACGTCGCAATGTTGAATTTTCTGTTGCGAGGCGTGTACACCAAACTGTGGGGATTATGGTATGGGGTGCTATAACTTATAGGAGTAGGTCCCGTTTGTTATTCATCCGAGGCAATATGAACGCCCAGCGATATGTGGATGAGGTGGTAGAACCCCATATTTTTCCATTTCTTCAAAAGTTGGAAGACCCACTTTTCCAGCAGGATAATGGTCGTCCCCATATTGCAAGACGATTTGCAGAGGATAATGCCAATCTCCCGATTTCCCGATCTTTTGCCCATCGAGCATGTTTGCGACATAACGGGGAGAAAACTGAGGAACTTCCTGCATCCTCCGCTGGCGCTGCAAGCTCTACAGCACGCATTACAGGTTGCTTGGGACACAATATCTCAAGAGGAAATCTACCATCTGCTAGAATCGATGCCACGAAGAATGGGGGAGTGTGTAACCAATAGGGGGCGACCAACCCATTATTAATAAATATTATGTTTATATTTTGTTCTTTTTCTTTAAAATTTTAATCAATTGCTACCCTTTAGTAGATAAACGTTTCTGCCAAGTTTGGTCAAAAAATTCCTCCCCCTTCTTGGTATTGCGATTTCCATGTTACTGAGTATAATATACTTACTAGTACAATCGAAAAGTACCTAAATCTTACTAACACTTTATTTACGCAAACTGGTAACTTTAAAGTCTGTCTTCTTCTTCTTCTTCTTCTTCTTCTTCGTCTTCTTCTTCTTCTTCTTCGTCTTCTTCTTCTTCGTTTTCTTCTTTTTCATCTTCTTCTTTTTCTTCTTTATTATAAGCGAGTCCGCTTGTTTATACCAGATCGTTGTTCCATCTCTTCATAGGGCGCCCAGAACCCCTTTTACCCTTTGGTAAGTTAGCACGTGCTGCTTTCACCAGCCGTTCGTCTGTCATGTTTGTAATATGGTTGTTCCATTCTATTCTTCTTCGCGTTACTCACTCGTTTATTTCTTATATATCACATTCTTGACGGATCGTTTCATTTCTTATATGATCTCTTCTGGTCTTTTCCGTTATTTTCTTAAGTTTTGCCATCTCCGTTGTATTTAATATTTGTTCCGTTTTCACATTGTCTGCTCTCGTTTCCACTGCATATACTAGGACTGGTCTTACTACACTTTTGTATATTTGCATCTTGGGTTCCTTTGTAAGGTACTTGTTATTCCATATAGTATGGTTAAGACATCTCGAAATTCTTGCTGCCTTATATGTTTGTTGTTTCACTTCGTTTGCTAGTGTTCTGTTACTTGTGATATTTACCCCAAGCTATATAAATGTCATTACTTGCTCTATAATTTTTCCTTGTGTTTCGGTGTTTAAATTGTGATATTTGTAAGTTGAATTTCTTGCAGCTATTTGAAAATTGATAGAGCAGTCTTTGTAATTTGTCTTTGCTGGCTGCAACTATAATGTTAAACTCCATGTTTCTTATTTTGTATCCTTCCATGTGTCTGATGTCTTTTATAATTTCATCCATTACAAGACTGAACATTAAAAGGCTTAGTGAGTCGCCCCGTCGGATTCCTTTTGTTGTTGGTATTTTCACCGTTAAACCGCCTTCCTTTTATATTCTACAATAGTTGTTACTGTATATGTTCTGTGACAACGCTCTTAATCCGTTCGGGATGTTTTCTTTTTCAAGTATTTGTAATTCATTCATCAGCTCTATGTTATCAAAGGCTTTTACTATATCTACGAAACAAAAATACGCTGGTACATTAAATTCTATTGCTTTTTCCCAGAACTGTTTCATGATAAATGTTGCATCGTTGCAAGATCTGCCTATCCTGATCCCTTGCTGTTCTTCGCTAAGATTTATTATTTCGGAGAGTTTTTCGGTTATAAGTTTTGTTGTTAGTTTAACATCGTACTATGTAGATTTATTCCTCTATAGTTTTTTGGTAAATGTTTTTGTTGTTTCCTGACTATGGGGATTACAATATTAGTCCTTCATTCTTCTGGAATTCTTGAATTGTTATGTATTTGCTTAATCAGGTTTACAATCTAATTTTTAACGTTCCTCCATATCTCAGCATCTTATATGTTATGCCGTCCTCTCCTGGTGATTTTCTATTCTTCAGTTATTTTATGGTTTTTTGGTTGCTGTGTATAATTGCTTAAAATAGTTTATCCATGTATCTTCAGTAATATTTGTTGTTGTGTTACATTCTCTCACTTCCTTTTTCTGATTGTTAATTATCCTCCGTATCTGTTTCTGTTGGCCATGTAGGTATCTTTGTAGTTTACTTGTATATGCTTTTCAGTACTGTGTTTTAATTTGTCTTATTTTTAAGTTACTGACGTTTCTTATTGTCTTATATTCATTATATCTCTCTGTTGTTTTTCTTGATTTAAAGTTCATGTAATTTTTATTTTGTGTTGGATAGTTCTTTTATTTTTTCGCAAACCATGGTGTTTTCCAATTAAACTGTTGAACTCTATTTACTCTTCTCGTTCCCACCTGCGGTATCTGATGGGTAGATTGAGTAGCCCATTAGTGCCGTTGCTAGTCCCAAGCTCGGATAAAGGAGGAGACGCATCTTCAAACCGGCTAACTTGAAGGTGTAAATTATATTAAGTTGATCGAAGAACCAGAGATATGCCTCGGAATCGGACGGATGCCTGTTTTGAAATGCATAACTTGTCCAAGTTTGGTTCCAAATGATTAACCGCTACCCTTAGTTCACATTACATATTGCGCCGGTTTCTGTATTTCGATTTTATACAGCTACTGCAGAGAAACCGACTTCACAAAGATAAAATATACGAAATGGCAACAGCTCTGTTGAATAACGGTGGAAATTTATCTTGCGATTTAATCCAAAACCCGACAATGGTTATCGATGAGAATTGTCTCTTTTTCCATATACCTGTTATAAAATCAATTCCTCTTCTTCCAACGATAAATCTGTAAATGTAACTTCAAACGGGTTTGTTATTCATTCGTATTTGAGAAGAAGACTAATATTTTCAAAGAAGTAATGTTTAAAAGTTTTAGATAACGGTTTTAAATGATGTTCTATACATCAAAAAATGACACATAATTTGTATGGCTTGGTTTGTTATCGTTAATAAATGTTTTAAAACTAATCAATATTTCTGTGTCTTCACTGTTTGTCTTGTTTGACGAAAGTTCCAATTTTCACGAAAAGCCCTTAATTTTATCTGATAGTTGTAATATATGAATATTATTTCCTTGCTTCTCGGTATTTAAAATATTTAATTTTTCGAAAATGTCAGTCAAATAAGACAGTATGAACCGTTCGTCAATAAAATTCTGGGCATCTTGATGATTTTGTTCTTTCAAGAACTCATATATTTCCTGCCTAAGCTCAAAGGCCCGTTGTATAACTTTTCCATGTGAAAACCACTGAGATTCAACATAACAGATGAACAGATAAAACAACAGTGCTGAATGGTCAGCGCCCATATCATTGCATATTGAAGAAAATAATCTTGCCCCTACAGGCCTTTATATAATTTACAACTTAAATTAGAAAGCTATTACCAAATGAAGTCTTGGTCTGATTTCTTTCGAAGCGAGTGATTCCCTGTGCTTCATGCAATGGTGCTAAGTGGCATTTGGATTATTTTTTCGTATAAGTGCTTGTAGACCATCAGATTGTCCTGCCATCGTCGGTGCCCCATCAGTACAAACACCAACACAGTTCTTCCACTCCAGGACAAGGTTTACTATATAATTATCAGTCCATTGAACTAGATCTGCACCTGTAGTTCTTTCCTGAATTTACTCGCTTATAGATGCATGCAAAGTACTGCAAAGAATTAATAAAACAACCGAAATCCTAAAAACCATAAAAATTAGAAAGTTTGCAATATTTCGGACATCTCATGAGAAATGAACAATGCTATGGGATACTTCAACGGTTTCAAGGTAAAGTGCTAGGAAAGAGAGGACCCGGACGCAGGCGCATCTCCTGGCTGAGGAATCTAAGAACTTGGTTCTCAATGACAACGACAGACCTCTTCCGAACAGCCGTCAACAAAGTCCAGATTGCCTTATTGATTGCGAACATCCGGAACGGATAAAGCACGTGAAGAAGAAGATCCGCTTATTAATTTCTACTGTGTGATCGAGTTCTTGATTCAGAGTTGTACCTAGATATTGGTATTTGGTTACTCTTTCGATATATTTGTTGTTGATTATCAGCGGTTGTTATACGTTGAACATTGCTTTACTAATTACCATATATTTCGTTTTCTTGAGGTTCATTTGACGGCAATATTGGTTACTGCACGTGTTAACAGTTTCCATCATTCTTTGTTGATCGTTTATGTTTGTGGCAATATTATTACCGTGTCGTCAGCATGTAGGATATTATTGATGGTTCTTCCATTGACTATTACACCTCTTGTGACCTTTGATAGCCCTTGTCGGAAAATTTGTTCGGAGTACAAGTTAAATTAAATAGGTGAAGGGATGCACCCTTGTCTGACTCCTTTACAGATATCGATTTCGCTTGATGTTTCTTATTCAATACGAATTGATGCTTCCTGATTCCAGTAAAGGTTTTCAATTACGTTTATTGTGCATTCCTCGATATCTTTTTGCTTTAGTATTGATATTAATTTCGAATGGATGACGTTATCAAATGCTTTTTCATAGTCAATGAAACATAGATGTAATTCAACATTAACATCACGACATCTTTCGATTACGACGTTGATAGCGAATAGCGCATCTCTTGTGCCCATGCCATTACGGGATCCAAATTAAGTTTCTCCTATATATTCTTCTAGTTTTCTGTATAATCTATTGTGAATTATTTTAAGCAGTAGTTTAAAATTGTGGCTCGTGAGACTTACACTTCGGTGTTCGGCACATTCTTTTTGCATTATGAATGTTGAGGTTAACCATTCTTGAGGATAATGCCCGTTTCAAAAATTGTGTTAAACAAATCAGTGAACAGATCTACGTTGTCTTCTTTTATTAGTTTTATTAAATCAGCTAGTAGTTCATCTGAGCCGACTGCTTTGCCTGTTTTACTAGTTATAATGGCGTACTTAACTTCTTCTCTTGTTATTCTTTGCCCATTTGGCGTTGTTGGTGTACTTCTCGTAGTTCTTTCCTCATAGAATAATTCCTTTATATATTCTTCCCATCTTTTTAACTTTTCTTTCAGGTCTAATATTAGCTTTCCATCTTTATCTTTTATCATACCTTTATGTTTCTTTCCTCCTATTCCTGTAATTTCTTTTATTTTTCTATGTATGTTAAACGTGTCATTTATATTTTCCAGCTCTTCTATTTCTTTACATTTTGGATACATATATATCTCTTTAGCTTCTCTTATTTTGATTTTAATTTGTTCATGAATTTCTTTATATTTCTCTGTGTTTCGCCCTTTATGTTTCCTTCTTTCTTCCATAAGATTCATTATTTCTTGAGTCATCTACTGCTTTTTTGCCTCTTTGCGTGTTTATTTTAGTTTATCCTTTCCAGGTTGTAGTATTGCTCCCTTTATGTTATTCCATTTCTCATTTACATCTGGTATATCTTTTTTAATTTCTGTAATGTTGTTTAGATTGCTTTCTATTTCCTTCATTAGTTTTTCTTTAGTTAGTTAGTTAGTTCTTAGTCTCTTTTAGTTGTATTAAGATAAGTCTTTCTGAATACTGACCTACGTTTATAACTGACCTTTGGAGATTATATTTTACCAGAAAAGCTATTCCATAGCTATGGTAAGGGTCATTTCCGCCTGCATAGTATATGTATACATTTTTAATTGGTTGTTCTCCTGTTCCTGGCCACTGCACATCATTGAGACCTAATATATCGATATTCAGACGATCCACTTCATTAACAACATTATATAATTTTCCAGCCTGAAATAAACTTGTAACATTCCATGTTGCAATTGTAATTGGGCACCCAGGGATTCTTAGCACCCTGTGACTATTCTAAGTCTGGCGGGGACTGAGGGCCGTAATTGAATTTAGATTTGCCATGATGATTTATACTAGGGAGAGTTTATTGGAGTGGTTTCCCGTTGCCTTCTCCAATCGCAGTGTAACAGCCGTTGATATCAAGATGTGTTATCTGCCTGTGAGTACCCGGTATCCAGCCTACTGAGAAATCATTTTTCTGTAGCCTCGATCCCGTAATGTCATAGCTGCTGCCCCATGCCATGTCCCTTACTATTTGCAGCCGCCCACTCTAGATCAGTCGCTGCTTCTAGTTCGGACTCTGTTGCTAGTTTTGGTCCAACCGGGTATTTTATTTCTCCGATACCCACCATATCTGGTGAGCATTCCCCTATCCGCGCGCCCGATGGGGAACTAGCAATCCCACACGGGGTCGTCTGCTGAATAGTGAATATTTGTACAAACTTTAAATCACGCAGGTGCAACAGAACACCAACAAAATATTACGCGTCCACTCGCTGCTACGTTTAGTATTAAATTAACCTAACTCAACATGCTTCATGGTTTTAGAAGTTCTGTCTCCACTGTCACAATTTCTGGGCCATTTAACGGCTCGGCAAATTACCAAATTCCGTCTTGCTACACATTTAAATAGGGAGCCGCGAAACCTAAAAGTTTGGGAAACGTTGACTACTAAAGTAATTATTATCAATATAGCTATGTTAACTAGCGGCCTTTTCACTTGCGGTTTTTAATAACTATCAAACAACATATTCACGATTAAACAAGGTGGAAACAATATCAAAAAAATTATAACAACTTGTGTTAAAAAATTACTAAAAGTAGTGCAAAATAGCGTAAAATCTTCTTTTACGACGTATGTGGATTTAATTTAGTGAAATTTGTTACCTTATTACAAACTACCATCCTCTGAAAATATAATGCACACAACCCCGATCTCAAAATGTATCTAATTTTCTCACAATCACAATGCTAAGACTCCGCAACAAATTTATATTGTCGTATATTATACGTATTGTCTTTTACATTGGCTGCAGTTCACTTTCCAGCGTTCAGATAAACGGCGCAAATCCCCGTAGCGAACATGGTAACGATTATAATGATACGTCGACGTAAGAAATTACTTTAAATTTTTGGCTGCCAGGTCACTTGGGATCCCCTTAAATACTTTTACAGATTACAAGATTAAATAGTAGCAAAATATGTATAACAAGAAAAAAGGAACGCGAAAATGCAGTAAATTGATGAAACATTTCCTAACGTTCTGCGTTTGCTGATATTCAATTCATGTAAACAAAGAAACCCTACAAGAACGCATGGAAGCGGATGTTTTAATGAGAAAATTGATTGCAATACACACAAACCAAGTATCAAACGGTGTCAATTAGTCATTGTACTTCAATGAATTGATCGATAATGTTTTGCTTAGCACAAATCAAAGTACGTGCCATTCACTAAAGCAAATGAAGTTTGGAACTCGGGAAATTAACTCATGCGACACCCTCTAAAGCCGTTGGAACAACAAATTAGGTCAAAAAGTTAATTTATTCCCCGAGCTAAAACGATATTACATGCCGCCATGGTATAAATTGAGGTCCGTACTTGCTGAAGTTAGTGTTCCTTGGCAAACTTCGTCCATTATAGGTTTGATAGACGTTAGACGCGCAATTGCTAACGGGGAGAGCTTAATCGTCGCACCCGAATCGATATTCCGTATAAGCCTGCAATCGAAAAACCAGCCTAGAGAGATTCCTGCCGTGGTACATAGCATGCGCACGTAAGTATCAACCAGTGTGTGTATGCGCGTGCGAGCGTGATCTATCCTGCACATGCTAATGCATATAAAGCACTTCTTATCGGCTGTCTTTATTATTAGCTCTTTAATATAATCCTATAGAATATTATAAAACTTCAACTTTCACACAAAAACGTGTTAAACATTGAAGAAGCATACAGTGCGACACGAAACAAAAGGTTTAGAAGGCCCCAAAGTAATCGCTTGCAGAAGGGGATTGGGTAGACGAGTGGTTTTCCTGCTTTGGGAAATTCGGGACGTTCGGGCGTGGGTTCGATACAGGGCCCCAGCGATACCTGTTTCTCTTAGGTATAGCAAGTTAGAACAAGGTGTAATAAGCCTCAGTGGCTTCAGTACCTTTAGGGTACGAACAAAAAACCAATTGCAAGGTACGAGCAATTCTCTATTTCAACTTATATATAATATATTTAATATATTTAAAACAGAAAACCTCACAATATATCGCTTAATCTTAAACTAAATTTTCGAAATTCCCTCTTTCCATAAAAAAAACCAACTATTGATGTAAGTAAGTCAAATCGCTATAACACACCTGCAGGATATGTAAACAAACGCATGCATCTTCTCAGAAAGAAACTCAACATCTTTTCAAAGGTGTTCAGTCTTGCTGAAATAGTTTGCAGTCTTGTTCAAGTCACTGTAGCAACTAGACATGCTTTTTATAGGCGTACTACACTTTGTAAGTAACCCCAAACAGAAAATTCTAAAGGAGTTAAGCCGGGAGATTTAGGAGGCCATGAAAAAAGACCTACTCGTTCTGTCTATCATTATCATATTAGTCCATATTTGTTCATTGCATGACATAGGCCTCCCTCTACTTGTAACGAAAGGTTGTAAGCTGTTAATGGTCTTTCCTGCAATATTTTATTAGCTCTCGGTTTCCACTGTATGATTTGTTGCTTCCATTCTTCCAACGTGTTCTGCCCAATTCCACTCCATTAATGCTATCATCACCATCATTTCTCTTCCGATTTCTTAGAGTTGCTCCTAGCATTATGCGTTCTAATTTTCTTCGTACTATTTTGACGTAATTTTAGAAATTTTAGAAATGATTGTTTCTGTTCCATAAGTAAGAACGGTTGAAGACTCTTTCTTTACGCTATCGGATATTGGACTTCAAAGTGTAGTTTCCAAGTTACCAAAGGATACTTACGCCTGGGTAATTTACCTATCTATTTCAGCTGTTTGGTTTTCTGCTCCTCATTTGATCTTGTGGTCCATATATATATATATATATATATTATGATCAATTTTGACTCGTTAGCTCGTTCGATGTCATATTTATAAGGATACTCGTTCATTATTATCATGTCTTGGAATTCGGTTTCTTTCTGATCAATAATAAAGGGCAGACCATGCCGCAGATAACTTCTTGCTTGGTTGGAAACACTGCCAAACTCGTATTTTGATATAAACCTATGACAAAAAAAATTATTGTTAAATATTCTTATTTAAAAGCTTATATATGTAAAGATACACATGTAAAAAGATAATATAAATTGCCTTGAACTCAATTTTAAGCTTAGCTCTGATATTTATTAAGCCACGAAGGAATTTGCTGCATTATCGGAACAGTTTGTGGAAATGTGTTTAGGACAATCGTGAAGAGCAGAGTGTGTTTTAGAGGTTGCTTTAGGATTTGTATAAAGTGTTTATAAAGTCAGAACATGTTTGGACAGTGACGCCGATACATTATGAAGATTTTTATATTTAGTATTTATCTGTCAAAATAAGAATTTCAATTGTGTATTTTGATCCAAGTATCCTTTGATTATATTTGTGTAATTTTGGCATCGTTGTTAAGGAGTTTTGTTGATAAAACAATGAAAGTAGAGCATTTTTGTAATTACGTGAGAGTACACACATTTTTTATGTTCCTGAAATTTAAAACTAATTTACTTCGTTTATTATAATAAAATACGTCTGTTAACGGTATAAAAGAGTTTCTTTAAATAAAGAGTGAGTTAGTCAGACTTAAGGTAAATTTCGAGAAATTTTAATCCAAGTCGAAGTTTGAAGATTTAACGGCTGAACATTGGAGTTTTGGACGCTACTGCTTCGCTACCTGAGGGCTGTTTTGAAGGTCAAAGTCGGACCTAAGAAAAATTCACATAAGGATGAAAAGATAGCTCAATAAGGTAAATCAGACATTACATACCTACGCAGGAAATACGAGAGCATCAGAGGACAGAAGAAAACACCACCAGATAATATTTAAAACTGTTTGAAATTTGTTTAAGAGTTTATAAGACATTTATAGGTTAATACGCATAACGGCTGACGTGTAGAATCAACTGAAATTCGCTGCGTATTTGGTTATACATTTTATTTGTCCATTTTCTCATAGAATTCCAAAACGTTAAGGACCGACTTCTGTGACGTAGTAATCATGCTCGAGAGCTATACCGTGGTATATTTTTAAATTAATATTTGGAGGCTAGTTTTTAATTTGTCACCTGGCACCCATTTATTCTCAAAGTATTAAAAGTAATTATTCATTTAAAAATATAATTTGCAAATTGCAAGAAAATTTAAAATTAATTGATCTTTGTTTCTTCCTGCACAGTTAAATTTGATATAGCAATATATATAGTGTGATTCGTTTTGTAGTTGCTGCAGCATTTCCTGCTTTTCTTCTACCTTCTCGGCGGTTAGAGGAATGTCGTCAATAGTCCTTTCACTTCATTTTACATCTTCTCTACACTTCTTTTTTATTTATTTCTACAGTTCTTTATAATCTACCGTGTCTGCTTCATTGTTCCGTCGTAGTTGTCTTCTGTCGATCTCTCAATAAATGTTCAGACGTTTCCTAACGATAAGTGAACAACTTCGCGTTACGATATTGTGCAAAAATCAATAGTTAGGCACATTTTCCAGAGGTATGGGCAAAGTATTGACCAAGAAGTCTCAATAGGCGAGACGTGTGAATTGGCTCCTTTCCTGAAATAACTTGCCAGACATTTAGAAGAAACCGCTATTAATGTCTGGAGTCAACACATGTGAGAAACTTTATCCAAACAATTGCGGATATTACAGGAAATGAAAATCATCATTGACTAAGACCTGCAGCAGAACTTAAAACTGTACACTAAAGAATTACGAAAGAAGAACATGAACATCAACGTTAATATAATTAAAACAATCGTTATTTCAACAGAAGAAACTAAACACCAGAAGAAAAAACTATTGAACAGGTAACACAATTCAAATATCGATGGTTATGCATAACCAGCAATGGTAAGTTGGGGAACGAAATAGAAAAGAAGAATGTGCCGTAGAAGATAAATATGGAAGTGACGGTTCCAACACTCACATATAAAGGCGGATTATGGGTACTATCGAGGAATCATAAGAGTAAGATAACAGGTATGGAAATGAATATCCTAAGGAAAACAAAAAAAAACCTAGAGATCGAATCAGAAGTAAAGCCTTCAAAAAAAAATAACACAAGCTCTATTGAGAAAATAGTGCAAGAAAGGCACCTTCAAAAAAGGTTTACGAAGCAAGGTGGGAAAAAAACAAGAAACGCAGATCGAGAAAAACTTGGAAAGATGGACGGAGGGGGGCAGTAGATGCTAGAATCCCGAAATGGAACGAAGTTCGGAACAAGGCTCAGAACAGAAACATGGAAAGAAAGTTTGTAAGAGGTCATCAAGAAAATGAGATACAAACCAAACTCTCAACACCCTCGCAACGAAAGCTATAGAAGTGGGTGAAATTTCATCTTTAATGAACCTCATTTCAACAGTAAAAGTTCTTGATTGGTGGTCAAGACTGTTAAGGTTTGTTGGATATGGTGCGGGTATAAAAGATAAGGAAGGATAATTTTAGAAACAAGAAGAACACTGATATCCACTTCAGTCGAAATTCTTTTCACCCTTCTTTCAGCGTATCTGTCTACCATGGTAAAAATAGACTAGTCCACATCTGACGTCCGTAATCGCAAGTAAGCGTATCAAAGGAACTAGTTGATAAATTGTTCCAAACATCTGGTCTGAAAAAGGCAGTTACCGATTTGCAAAAGGATTGAAATAAAACCGACGCGTTTCCAAGGAATTCGTAGTAGCAGAACCGTAGATGAAGAGCTACCATTTTGGCATTATAATTATAACGTTTTTCATTTTATTAAAAACTCAGAAAAACGTCGAGTATTAATACTTTTTATGAAATGCATTTTTAAGCTATCAAAAACATTATTGTTTCTAAGCATGACAATAACCACTTTGTTTGTCCTCCTCCTTACGTGTACTTAGACTAAGCCTGTTTAGTCAACATCCAACTTTACGTTAATCTGTTTGAAACGCGTCCAACCCTTCTCTTTCCTTATTATGTATTATCACTGGCTATTATTAGTAAACAGTCGGAGTTCATTCTATCTATATAAGCATTCCACTCCTTTCTTCTGGTTTTTATACATTTTCTGATATTTTGTATGTTGTACTATAGACGTATTTGGTGAATTGGTATTCTGTCTTCTACAGTTTTCCCGACTATTGTCTTTAATTTACTCGTATCTATTGCCTCTAGTCTTTGTCATGTTTTGCTGGTGTCTACCATATAAGCAGATTACATTAAATTGTGTATATCAGTTTCCACTGCGATCTGAGAGGTCCATTGTGGAGTTTAAACCTTTATTGTAGTTCTTCTCTGGGTTCAACGTCCCCTACAAAAGATAGGATGTTTTTGGGATGAAATGACCTAAGATGTGAAGGTGTTGGATACCCATCGCCTAGTAGGTACAAACGTTTGCGGATTAGTGCATAAATAGGTAGTGATCTAATGGGATTTTGTATATCTTGGTCTTGATCTTCAAACATCCAGATGCTACGGCCCCTTTAATTCTTTGCTGCTGTACTTTTTTATATATGTTTGGCTTGCTAGATATGTCGATGGCTATGTATTTACATTGCTTAGGCTGCTGTATCACCGCCACAACCAATACCAAGAGTGGTTGAGAAAAAAGGAGGCCGTCTCCACACCTTCTTACTCTCTACATAGAGATGCGACTTAAAGCAAAGCTCAAAAAGCTGTAGCTTCTTAATAACCATGATAAACAAACGGAATTGAGTTGTTCATATAGTGTAAATAGTTTTAACTCCTACTACCTGTATCTTAAATATTTAAGACTTATCTTCAACATGTTGTATACGTTGAAATATGGTATTTGACGAGTTTCCAGAAGGCATCATCGATAAACGGAATTTCCATTAGTCGATTGTAGGGCTGAGCACGCTGTACATGGCATGAATGTAAGTCTTAGTCTTATATATTTTGGAATGCAACTCAAAGATGCCAATCTACAACGCTTGTGTTAAAGTTTTCCTTGATGGCCTCCAGAATTATGTTTCTTGTTGTAGCTCATAATCACATGAGGTATACTAAGCAATGGCTTATAAAGTACAGTAAGCGAAAATAATAAGCAAGAGAATGATCCATTACTGAATTTTTACTTAGAAATATGAACACGATCAAATCTGTTTGTTCAACCCACCGTACAAAAGAGATCTCCCTAGAACCTGGAATAGAATGCCAAAAACCTTTTTATTACACATACGTAGAAAACATTTCCGCGGAGCAGCGCATTCCTATGACAATTTTATGACAATAATTACGATTATGTGAGATTCAAGTATTGGACAAAACCATTGTGGTTGCTTTTTTGCACAAACATGTAAAGCAAAAACGTATATGGCTGCAGAACTTCCAAGAATATCGTGCGTAAGTGTTTGTCATAATCATAACTTTTTGGTTTGGTTTTTGCAGAACAACGGCTAAACTGGGTGTGTAACACATAGCACAAAGGACTTTTCTTGTCTGTTTTAGTATCTGCACGAGAAAAAACGATCAGAATAACATTCCACAAAACGAAAACTGCTTGACTTCTTATTAGTTGGCGGTTTGGCATTATTTTTTACCATTTTAAAATCATGAACCTTAAATTTCTATCATACAACACATAATACATCTTACCATTTTAAAACCTCATGTGGAACTATTAAATCGGACTATTGGTTCCTACAGTGCTATCAACAATTACACAACACCATGTAACCAATAAGTTTTTCATAATTAATAAACTTTGTTTTGTAATGTTGACAGTTCGATAAACTCCTATTTACTGCTCTTCAGAAATTTCTGATTGAAGGATAAATTACTTTAATGAAACACTTTACAAACCGATTAACTTTCAAAAAACCCTTAAATTATAAATACTAATGTGTGTGATTATTTTATCTTGTAACAAGTAGGTAGGCAACTGCACTCACATGTGCATAAAAAGCATAGTTAACTTTTCTTTTAAGCTATAAAAAAATATTTTTTTTACATTAAGAGTCCTTTGGACAGGCACATGTCAATTATTGTTTTGTAAAAACATAACAAACTTCTGCAAACAGTTATTGATTTGTATAGATTCTTGTGGCAAATAGCAAGAAAACGTATATGGTGTTGATTTTGGGAGAATGCAGAGGGGCGGCAGACTTAGCAATACGACGATATGCATAGAGATACCCGAATAAGACCCCTACTGTCACATAATACCTTGAAACCTGTGGAAAAAATTTCGGCAATACGTACAGCTTTCCAAGCCAAAGATAAGACAATGACATATTACAACTAGACACTAAAACGGCAGTTTTCGAACAAATAACTAGTAATCTCCGTATAAGACAACGAACAGTTGCAAGAACTGTAGGCTTTAGCCAAAGTTCAATATTTAACATTTTAAAATCAAATGACGTTGCTAGTGATCCACTGTTTTTAAGAAATATTCTACTTACTGACGAAGCGACGTTTATAATATCTATTCGGTACTGTACAGCTATTCGCCGCTTTTCCATGCTAATTCGCCACGCATCTCTGTCTTCTGCATCTTCTTCTCTTAAACCTCGTGCCTCCATATCTGCTCTTATTTCCTCATTCCACGAACGTTTGGGTTTTGCTTCCCTCTTTCTTCCCGGTGGTTTCCATCTAAATATTCGTGACGACCATCTGATGTCTTCCATTCGCATCAGGTTTCCGAACCATGCCAGACTTCTTAGCTCGATTTTGTCCAATACTGTTTCTTGTGCCTTCGTTCCTATTTCTTCGTTGTTCATCCTACAAAGTGCAATTTAGGATCAAGTAGTTAACGTGGGACATAGAGTGGGTGAAGATGATCTCTGCACTAGACGGCCCATTGAAGCAACTTCACAAAAAATTTGCAAGAAGATTTAATAATGGCGGACAGGCAAGTGAAGATTGGTGGCAGTTTACAAAATAATTCACAAGAAACTAAAGATGTCAAAAAACAGCGCGAGGTAAATCCTTCACACCTCTTCAAAAGGACGTCAAACGCTAGTGCTGTCAAGAAAGCTTGAAGCTACTGCAGATAAACCTAGATGATGTTTACTAACGTTTGGTGTCTGTTGATGAAACGTGGGTCTATCATAGAGATCTTGAATCAAACATTGAGTCTATTCAGAAGAAGCATCGAACTTCGCTTCGGATAGACGCTTCTCAAACAACGTAAATACTCAGTAACTCAATTACAGAAACAACATTATGCTCGTTACCTATTTGAAGAGACAAACATTTTAATCATTTATTCGGACTTGCTTCCATTCCCTGTTGAATATCATGTAGAATATCTTCCGTAAGCATAGATGCCCTGCCCTTAGCCTTTCCTTTACAGACCCTGCCTGTTTTGTTGGTACTTTTGAACAATGCGATGTGCATGCTTACTGAATAACGCTCTTAGAACTGATTGAAGCAAGAACGATAGGAGTACTGTCAAACACCAGTTAGGTCACGTTCCCCGGATCGAAAGTTGGCTTCTAAGATTCATTTATCCTACTCTACCGTAAACATCTAGTTAACCTAAATTACACACTTGAAATCCTTATGTAACGCAAAACTTTTTAATTTGAATGTCTTGCCCAATTAGGAAACCGATTAGGACCTTGACGACAGTAGAAAATCAGAAAATGTTGATAATATTTAATAACGGTAATGGTTTCATCCAATTCCAGTTTCTAAATTCCCCACGATATTGTCCTTTACTGTACTTCTTGAAACTATTTTTATGTGTTTATTTTCGAATGCATATCAAAATGGCTGAACTAGTTTACAAATCTTTAAATAAATATAATTAGGGAACAAATACATCAATGAATATTAATCATAATACGATAGGGTACAATTTTTCTTCCGTTGTACTCATAAATGATTCAAATACGATACACCTTACGTATTTCAGAAAAGTTAGATAAAAGGAACTAGCATTAAAATTCAAACGCATGTGTAAACAAAGTATAAAACTTGTATCCTGTTTGTCCAAGCTTCCGCATACAAAATCAATGGGTATGAAAAAAATATTAATACACCATATGGTTCTTTCAACACGCACCAGGTAATTATTTAACGACAAGGTCGAAAACTTCCTACGTATTAAATATTTACTTGGACCCATTAATTTTAGCTGGTTTATGTTTGATAGATTTCAAACAATTTTGTGTTTAGTCTGTTACAATTTTATAAAAGGTCTTCAAACAATCTGGTTAAGCAGGCCTGTGATGCTTGTATAAGTAATAATATCAATTAGCTTTACGTTTAGCCTGCTAGAATTTGATAAAGGGTGTTCAAAAAAACCTGGTCAAGTAGACATGTCATAACTTTACAAGTAACGCGCATCTTATGGGTTACGCAGTGGTTATGTGACATTTGACAACTAACTGTCAAACTTTATACGTAAACAAAAATAATGATTTTGTTGATACATGCGCCGTTTCTTCGAAACTCCATAAGAAACAGTTCTTTTTGGAACTAACACGCAAGTATTGATTGCTGAAAACGGATGTATATTTTGAAATGTAAAGTGTGTATGATTGAACATTGTTATCGCAATGGAATACGGATTAGATAAGCACGGATTCGTCAGAGTGTACCGGTTTCGAAGAGGAGCCGGATTGTTTTTAAAGCTACCAATGAACGTGAACCAGATAAGGGTGATCAAAAGGGAATGCTATTGGAGACGGTTGTACGCAGTTCTTCTACTGGTGTGCGAAGAACATCTAGTTATGAAGGTGTTATACTAATGCAAGTATGGAGGACCCTGCATAATTTTCGCTTACACCCATACCATCTCCAACGAGTGCAAGCTATATTACCAATGGATTCAGATTTCCGGATGCAATTCTGCCCATTGAACATCAACATCTTCTTAACAACTTTTTATTCACGAATGAGGCTTCAGTAGAGATAGTATTAATAATACCCAAAATTCACATTGCTGGTCCATTGCAAACCCCCAAAAAATCAACGTAACACATTTTGCATCATCGGTTTTCCGTAAATATTAGGTGTGAAATTATTAACCACTAATTTGTCTGACCTTTTGATATAAAAAGGCGTTTGATAAGCAAGATTTATCTCCCCTTTTTACTAAAAGAACTGCTCCTTGTAATGGAGAACGTTCCCCTTAGAAACAGAGTTTAGGTGTGGTACACCAGAACGTCGCTTTTGGCAGGCAGGTAACTACATTTTTAAATAATTCGTATCACAACCATTAGATCGAAAGAGATGGTCCAGTACCTGGTCTCTGTGGTATCCTGACCTAACATCCCTCAATTACTTTCCTTGACATATGACGTCTCTAATTTATGCAAAAAAATTTTGCAATAGTAATTTACTTCTGATGCGAATTATGGATGCTGCATCGTATATAAGAAATTTGTATAATAGCTAAAGGAGATACATATTTAAATAAAATAGTTAAATAAACTTATTGTCACATCTCTGCACATCACGTCCCCCAGTCAGCAAAAGGAAATGGAAGCAAAATGAAATACATTTATTGGATCATCGGAAAACATTCCTCATTATCATTAGTCAGCAAAGTCATGTTGTACAAGACTACCATCCGACCAATCTGGGCCTATGGCTGTCAGCTGTGGGGTTGTGCAAGTAAATGTCTCATCGAAGTTATTCAACGTTTCCAGTCCAAAACCACTCGAAATATGTTAGACGTACCCTGGTATGTATGGAGAGGGCCATGCTGGGAGTCACACGACAAGATAGAATCCCCAATAACACCATACGCTTAAGAACGGGGCTAAAAGACATCGTAAAGCACATTACGGAATTGAAGTGGAGATGGGCGGGACATGTCGCACGCTTTAGAGACAACAGATGGACGAAGCGAATAATCGAATGGCGCCCCAAACAAGACAAACGAAACAGAGGCAGACCCCCAAGCCGATGGACGGATGATTTAAAGGGGATAGCCCCCAATTGGATAGCCATTGCTCAAGAAAGAAAAACATGGAAGACTTTGGAGGAGGCCTATGTCCAGTAGTGGACAACAGAGGCTGGGTGATGATGATGATGACCCTGGTATGTAACAAACAAAACACTCCACTTAGACCTCAATATCCCATACGTGAGCGAACCAATCAAAGAGTATGCTATGTATAATCTAACAACCCTGGAACTTCACCCAAATAACACCATTCCACCGCTGGTTGAAGAACCTCAACTCAGATGTCTTAAGAAGAAATGGCCACAAAATCTAACAAGTTAACAGCGGGATGACTCCACTGGATGTCTTCCAAACAAGCCTAGATTGCACTTCGACTCTATGGTCTTTTGTGCGCCCCCGATCTTTTCATAGTAAATCTGTACCCTTAACGAGTTGCAAAGTTTTTCTTACGAGGTTCTTATGTATGAAGGTTGTTTTACGAAGTGTTCCCCTGAATAGTTGCTGTCTCTTGCGGTAAAGTGCTGGACAATCAAAGATTATGTGTGAGGCTGTTTCCTCCTCTTCTTCACATAGTCTACAAAGTGCGTCTCCTCTATATACACCGATTTTGTGAAAGGTTGTCGCAGGTAGCAGTGCCTTGTTATAAGTCCTACCAACCATATAATCTGAATTCGTCCTAGATAGAGGGCGTCAGTTGTTAGTCTGCGAGAAGGCGTTCCAATTATTTCCTTCCCTAGTTCTTGTCCCTGTAGTGCCTCCCAGCGAGAAATGTGTTGTGTAAATGGTCCACATTCTTACTGCTGTTCGGATGCTTTGTTTGGGGATACCGAATACAGGTTCTGGCCCTATAAACAGGGTGGATGCACCGGTTTTAGCGAGGGAATCTGTTTACTCGTTTCCCTCTACCCCCGTGTTTCATCCATATGAGCTGAACTACGTTCTTCTTACACAAGGATGTCAGGAGGTATAGACATTCCCTCTCTAATTTGGAATTAATGCTAAGTGATTCAAGTGATTTTGAACCTGCTTAGCTGTTAGATAAGATGCTTATGCGTTGTTGAGTATACCCGCGTTTTGCATTTTTCTGGATACATTGCATTATTGCAAAGATTTCAGCTTGAAGGACTGTGATATTATTTCCCAGGGGTACACTAATGTTCTCCTTTGGGTTTTGCCCATATATTCCAGCCCCTGTGCCTTCTGCTGTGAAGAGCCGTCTGTGTCCAGACTAGCCCCCTTGAAACCTGAGGTGGGGTTCCTTGGGCCCAGTCATTGCGATTGTATCTCACAGTGAATGTTTTGTCAAAGGAATACTCTGGAAGGATACAGTCGGTACCCATTTGAAGGATAGGGTTACCTTCTACTACTTCCTGTATTCGTTTGTGCCCATATCGTTCCTGCCTGGAATGACAGTTGTCGGTGGAAAGCCTAGATAGTACTGTAGTGCGCGTGCACTACATTTATCTGGTCGTCTTGCTTAGGGTTGTTATGTTTTTGTTCTTGTTTGGGTAGTTACGAGTTTTCCATTACATAAACAACACGTTTTCCTAAACCTTGCTTTTATCTTCATATTGGAGTCTGGAACTAAACCCAGATAACAATATTTTGGTGACCCCTACGTCCAACCCGACGTTACAAAAGGATATCTTCGACGATTGCTCTTTTTTTTAGAGGGGGCGTAAATGTTGTGCGCCTGCACACATTTATCTGGTCGTCTTGCTTGGGGTTATGTTTTTGTTCTTGTTTGGATAGTTACGAGTTTTCCATTAAATAAACAACACGTTTTCCTAAACCTTGTTTTTATCTTTGAATTGGAGTCTGGAACCCAGATAACAATAGTACAAAACATTAGCTCATAGAATGTATTAATGTTCTGATTGCTAATTAAGTAAATTTAAAAGAACATCTCAACACTTCAACTTTCAATGATTTTAATTCTGGTAAGAAGTATTTTAGGATATATTAAACAATTTCGACTCTAAATGACTTCAATAACACGCCCTTAAGGTATGGACCTTGAATCATGGGACACCCTGTACATTATTAGATTTAGTTGTTAACCTGAAAGGATACCAACGTGTACAGGGTATCCTGTAAAGTAAAAGGACTAGGAACTACAGCTTCCTGAGGTCAAATGGGACATCTTCAGCCAAACATACCTTAGTACAAATCTGATTCGTTAAGAAAGCTTAAAGAAGAAAAATATATTTTTTGCGTTAGGTATATTTCAAGAACAAAATGGCGGATCATGCTGAAAATTAGTACACATCCACTTCAAGGGAAGCCGAACATTCTCAACGTATAAACGTTACTGCATATTGTTGGAAATGTTCGGCTTCCTATAAATTGGATGTGTACCTATTTTCAGATTGATCCACCATTTTGTTCCTGAAGTATACCCAATGTTAAAATTATTTATTCTTCTTCAAGGCGCGATAACTTCTTTAGGAAATACTTTTGTACTAAGTTATCTTTGAGTTAATGGGTCCCATTTAACATTAGCAAGCTGTAAGCAAATTATTCTATTCAACGTTTCAAGTGTTTTCATAAAAAATGTTAGGTTAACCACGTTTTCGCTATTAATTAATATTATAGTGTTCTAAGAGAGTCGACCTAAGGGATTGTTCTATAAATCACGCAACTACACAGAACAGTAACTAACCGGCATGTCGGCGGGAAAATTAATTATTGCAGTAACTTTGAAACCACAACGGTTTCGCGGCATTTCTGAAATAAATGTCATAAATCTGTCTAGAACGTCTCAAAACACTATGACACTTTTAATAAACTTACATACGCAAATGTCTTCTAACAATTGTACAGCGTGTTTAATTATGCTTCGCTGGATCAATATGCTCATGCGTCCGCTAGTTTCAACGAAATATGTATGAGAAACTGGACTTACCCAAACTACACAAGTTTTATTTCTTTATTTATACAGAGCTGTAGTTTTAAGTAAGATATATAAATTCTTAAAAAAACATAGCGGGAAATAGTGGAGGGATAGAAACAGAAACAATTCTTTCTTAAAATTCTGTACATTAAAATTATTATGTAAAATGATAACATGCCATGTCCCAAGGATCTTAAGGACATTTGAGCATTCCATATCAAAATGTAAAATTTACAGTCAACTTCCTAAAATACAGAACTATGCCGGATAATACAGGAAGAATGGTCATTTAAAATATAGTAGATGTAACAATAACGTCGGCTACAAATAATTTGAAATAGATAGATATTTGAAATACTTTTTAAACATAAAGACTAGAGTTATAAGGTTATCCTAAAGGTACGTTGAACTGTTTAAGCCGTAATATCTATATACACTGATTAATAATAAAGTTTGCAACTTTAATATTTTTGGCGAACAATTAAGGTTCCTCTGTATTGTTTGTGGAAACTGCCCTTTCAGTTGAAGTTTCAAACATTTCAAGTATATAAATATTTGTGTTCATGTCAAAGAAACCATTTTAACAATATAGTTTTTCTTTAAATAACCTTTCGATTGTCGTTAGGTTTTAACAATTCATTTATACATGAAAAAGTAATATTAAAACTTAACTATAACTAATCTACTTAAGGAAATATTTAAGTTTCAACCTATTCTATGTTAACACGAGTTCTGGCACTTGGAAGTTCAACAAAATTTAAATACGTTTTTCTTAGAAAAGTTCAGTTTCAATTATCTCGAAATAGGTTACTTCTTCGAAAACCTGCACGCCACTGGATTGTATTTTCACGAAATACTAAAACTAATATATATGAACAAAATATTGCTTTAACCGTTGATACCTAAACACTCAGTATTTTTTTTTTAAATATCCACAATGGTTTAAAGTGCTCCAATAACCCTTAACCATGAAACTTCTTTCAGAAACGTCTTTTAGAAAAAGGTAAACTGTAGTGACTTTCGTTAAATTAAATGAATGTGTAAAACACGCTTTATGTTAACTGTCAGCTGCGTGACGTCGCTGGCTTATTTGCAAAGCCTTCTTAACAAGATCAACAAATGTGTAAGATTGTATATTTAAAACAATGATGAACTAGTTTTGATATTTTTTAAGAATTATAAATATTAGAAATTTTTTTGACAGTTGTGTAGGTATGGTTTGTAACGTTATGCTAAAGCACGTTATACACAGTCTATCCTTTTCAAATCTTATTTTTCGAAACTGTAATTTTAAAGTTCCCTATTCACCTTCAGTTATTATTAATTCGGGCGATCTCGCTGGCCAGACCGCAGCTCCTGGACTCTGCTGGAAAGAAGCAGCTCTTGTTACCGTAACTTTGTTATTTATGAACGTAAATAATCAAATCGCAAGCGCAACACATGTTTTTTGAATATTATTTGTTTGTTGCTTCTTAGTCTACCATAACAAATAATTTCTTTCAGCATAGTGTAATAAAGCAGTTTCAGTTTATAGCTGCATGAATGCGTGAAACATACTTTGTATGCTGCTAAGTGTCCCTTGCAGGATGTTCCCATTTTGACAATGCGAAACGCTATATTATTAGAGTGAATTTTGACAGTTACCTGATCAATTATTCAAAAGCTACTGCAATAACGCTTAATAATGTACAGAGAGTGTTCAAAAAACATGTCCAAGTAGACTTTAACTTAACTTTATTAGTAACGAGCTTCGAGCTTTGGATACTCAGTGGTTATGTGACATTTGACATCCAACTGTCGAACATTATTCGCCGATAATAGTTATTTCATCTGCTCTTGCTTTACTCGGTGTTTTTTTCTGCAGTTATGTTTTTGACCTAACACGCTGATTTTGATTTTATATTAACAAAATGATGTATACGCTAAAACAGAAAAAAATTATGTAGGTCTATTATTTTCCCCGTAGAAGTATAATAATCCATTTCGAGGGCTAGAATTTCTCTTTGTCGCGTTTATTCAGTTCCCAAGTTTCTAATCCGTATGTACTGATACTCTCCACTATAGTTTTACAGATGGTCGTGTTCGTTCTTTTTGTTAGTTTATTATTGCCTAACGCTGAATTTAACTGACCGATTACTCGTTTTCCTTGAGCAGTTTTGTTGACTATGTTTTCTCTACTTTTGCCTTTAGTTGATATCGTTACTCCTAGATATTTGTAAGAGTTGCCATGCCATATTTTGGTTGTTCCCAGTTCCAAGTCATCTTCATTTTCTTCCCCGACCACCAGGTATTCCGTTTTTGAATACTGAAAACTGACGGATTACTCGTTTTTCTTGAGCAATTTTGTTGATTATGTTTCGTCTACTATTACCCTTAGTTGATACCGTTACTCCTAAATATTTGTAAGAGTCACAATGCCTAATTTTGGTTGTTCCCATTTCCAAGTCATCTACATTTTCTTCCCGAACCACCAGGTAATCCGTTTTTGAATACTGAAAACTGACGGATTACTTGTTTTCCTTGAGCAATTTTGTTGATTATGTTTTCTCTACTTTTGCCTTTAGTTGATATCGTTACTCCTAGATATTTGTAAAAGTTGCAATGCCTCATTTTGGTTGTTCCCAGGTCCAACTCGTCTAATTTTCTCCCCCGACCACCAGGTATTTCGTTTTTCAGTACTGAAAACTGACAGATTACTCGTTTTCCTTGAGTAATTTTGTTGATTATGTTTTCTCTACTTTTGCCTTTAGTTGATATCGTTACTCCTAGATATTTGTAGGAGTTGCAATGCCTTATTTTGGTTGTTCCCAGGTCCAACTCGTCTACATTTTCTTCCCCCACCACCAGGTATTCCGTTTTTGAATACTGAAAACTGACGGATTAGTCGTATTCCTTGAGCTACTTTGTTGATTATGTTTTCTCTGCTCTAAACTTTAGTTGATATCGTTACTCATACTTATTTGTGTAAGATATCTTAGATATAGATAAATATTGTTCTGTATTTTTGTTGGGTGATTGTTAGATTTTATTTATCCCACTGTTTTCAATCTAATTTATATATACAGGATGTTAATGAATTGCAGGGACAAACTTCTAGGGCTTAAAGTATACATGAAAACAAACATTTTTTGTTGATAAATGTATGGTCAAAAGTGTTTCCTTTCAGGTATAGAGAGCTTCTCAAAGATCCTTTAAGAAGCGCCTAAATGTAGGCAACTCAATTTACTACCTACTATTTATTTCTATAACGACAGAAGAGGGCTTTATTTATCCTGTATTAATTTCCGTCATTATGGAAACAAATAGTAGGTAGTAAATTGAGTTGCCTACATTTAGGCGCTTCTTA
>JABXWE010004161.1:0-10116 GCA_014611495.1 Limonius californicus
GTTGATCGTAAGTATTAAACATAATACGTATTCTTAGAAATTGCTTAAAGATTGTCCAAGTTAATAACGAAAATCCTCAACATCGAGTTACTCAAAATTGATTTGAAAAAGCATTTCTGGCTATATCTAAAATTCAACAAATAATTAACACTTTAAAACTAAATCTACTTATACTTTTACAGTTGTATGTCCGTGCACCAAGTCTAACAAAACTGTGTAAATAAAAGAGACCCTAAAGATTTTTCTGAATACATACTTTTGTATCCATTGTTTAACCACGCCTCTGGCTACTAGTTTGTTTAAAAGACGATAGAGTGTGCCACATCCAGTGGCTTAAATATGCTGCAATTTCGTTGTGCAGGCGGTTCGGAGACAACTGTTTTCAGAATGATTTTTTGATAAAACTTGAGTTTTCTTTGTTTTAAATGAAAGATAAAAGATAAATCTAGGACTGCCTAGAAATATATTTTTGCTAGCTGTTCACATGTTGATATAAATTTAACCCAAAAAGGCTCAACTTTAAGATGGAACTATTATACCTAGTCTACAAAATTTTAAAAATCTGATTCTATAAAATCATCTGTATATGCTTTTACTACATACATGTAAAAACTCATTGAAAAATGTTTATTAATAAGGTCACAATTGATTGGCTACGAAACCTTAAAAATCGCACGCGGGCGAACCCCCTTAAAAATTACGCCTTACAAGTCACTAAAAGTTGCACATAAGTGTCTATTCAAGAAACTCAAAATAAGCTAGTTTTCTATTGTCACCGTAGCTATGCTAATAGGCGACCTTTCAACTTGCGGGGTCTTCAACTAGCAGTCAACACATCCAAGATTGAAACATGGTGATAAAACTTTAGCAAAAATACGGTAAAACCAATCTACATTTATTATACTGGGTGGTGAATTTGTCGATGTTCACCATTGGCATCTCGGAAGCGGTAAGATATACGAGCTCGCTTCAATTAGATGGCTGAAGAGGGACTTAGGGTTCCGGTGCGAAACCCGGCTGACCCCTACAGCAGCCCGCCCCCTGGTGGGGAATGAACCTACGTTCATTTTCCTTAAATTAGAGAAAAGTTGCGCTTTTCTTATGCTGATTGAGAATCTGAGGAATCCTGTATAATTTGATTCGTTTGTGATTTGTTACGAAAAAAACTGAATATTATGATTTTAGAAGTAAATTATTATCTTGCCTGCCATTGACGCCATTTTAATCAAACGTGGTAACATTATGTTTTTCGTCACTATCAGTTGAATGACATGACATGACATATTTTCTAGGCTTTCTATATTTCAAGCTGCGATAATCAATCATGAAAATCGTGATTTTAGATATAAATTATTATCTTCCCTACCATTTAAGCTACTTCGTTCAAAGTTGGTAACTTTATGCTTTTGGTTAATGTGACTTGAATAGCATTAACAAACATTTTCTAAGCCTTCTAGATTTCAAACTGCGATAGTCAAATTTTTAAACGGGCAAAAAAATTAGCCTTTGGTAAACAACATAACATTGTTCTTCCAAAAAACTTGTTGAAATTTGAAAATTTCTGTAAATAATTCATAAAATCACTTTGGCTCTAAAAAACAATTGAAACAATAATTAAAATGAGAAGGTGTATTGCTAATTGTCATTTAAAATCTTTAAATATTGCAAACATTGTATTGGTTTAAAGATAACAAGAAAACAAATTTAAAAACAGCAGATGATTATTTAAATTTTCAAAGAACGCACCGTTTATAAAACAATTGAAACTGACAGGTAACAGGTGAGTTTTTTTAATAACAAAATAGACTGTATATAAGTGGGGTACGTAGAGTTTCTTTCTCGCATTTTGTAATTGTCAAGACGTTCATCAATGAAGAAAAGTAGGATATGTATGTACAATGTCTACATTCACAGCAATAGAAATAATGTGTAAGCGTCTGAAAATTATGCAAATGTATCCAGAGAAACAGCTACCCCAACGAACAAGGTTTGCAAGGATTTCAAGAAATTTAGTTTGTGGCAGGTTTAGAAAACCGCGAGAGCCGTATAGAAAAGGAATTATTGCCAATGAAGGGATTGTGCTGGCTCAATTAGCGATTGACACAGAAAATTCCAGCCGAAGAATTTATCATGTGGTATTGATGTTTCATATGTGAGTAAAATCATCAAAAAACAGAAGTACCATGATTACAAATTCACACCTGTACAAAGTTGTCATCTTGGCGGTGGTAATAAAAGATTGAACTTTTAATATTGGTATCGTGAAAATCTGCAGCAAGATCCACATTTTTTTCCAGAAAAATACTTTGGACTGGTAAATCTTTATTTACAAATTCGTGAATGTTTAACAGGAAAAATCTTCATCACGATGCAACAGAGAATCCCATTTCATAAGAGACACAAGGTCGCAAATTCGATATTCTTTGAACGTATGGACTGGCCTTTTAGATAATGCGGTTTAGGGCCCATTTTTTATCGATGAATATTTAGATGGGCCTGGATATTTGCGTTTTTTGCAAAACAATTTAAAATGTATGTTCGACGAATTGCCATTGGTAACCCTTCAAATGCATAAGTGGTAGCTGGTCACAACGCCAGCATTGTTCAAGATTATTTAGATGCACGTTTTCAACATTTTTGGTTTGGCACGTTTGACCCCGTTCGTTGGCCTCCACGATCGCCATGCTTAACGCCTGTGGATTACTCTCTGTGGGCAAATGTAAAAATTCCTCTGTATGCATCACCGACGGAAAATATCGGACATCTTCGCCTCAAAATCGAAACTGTCTTCGACTTCATTCCGAGGCAAACTATCCAAAACCAATGGACGAAATAAATTTGAGGACTAACCGCTTCGTCATAAGTAACGACGCGAGTTATATATTACGCTTATGCATATTCAACAGAAGATGAGCTGGGTAGCATATCACATTAGATAATAAATAGATTAACTCAGCGTCTGGCAAGTTTAGCTTATAGCACTTTTAACTTCTGTAAGTAAGAATAATTCTGAACGTCAAAGACGACACATGTATTATCTCTTCCACGATTTGTAACTTATTTGCGTGTAAATAATAAATAAAGTTTTTAAAAATATAGTTTCTTTTGTTAACAACAAAAGTGGCGCAGTCTAACGGATTTTCGAAATCTAAAAAGATTTTCGATTCAACGATTTATCGAAAAAACGAATCTGCTGCTCGAGAAGGAAGACACGCCGTGACCCGCCGTGCAACAACACCTGCCATCTCCGCCAAACCCTAAGAAGTCGAGGCACCTGGAGGACAACATCGCCGAAGGGTTCCAAAAACTTCTCCTGGTCATCGGGACCCTAGCTCAATTAAGAAGCTCGCCTATTCAAGGGCAACTGTACCAATCGAGGTAACGGAGCACCAATCCAGAAGCGAAGTGCGTCCATAATTAAGAATGAAGTGCATATTCTTCAAGACCTTCCACGTCATCTTAATTACAAGCTTGATTGGACTGACCAACGGAGACGTCACCATCAATGACTTAACAGACAACCCTGGCGTTTACCCCCAACACATAGGAGAAGCCTTGATCAAAGACAATATATGGACATTGATCCAAATCGTAGATTATGAGATTATAATCAATAATTATGATGTGCTTATTAGTAATATATATATATGCTTATTAGTGAAGTAGAACTTATTAATCATGATCCTAGCTTTAACACTAGATTACCTTTTTATAACCTTTTAACCATGATACGAGAGTACGTAAGAAAACTTGATAAAATCAAACAGCAAATATTTCCCGATATTCATGTTAAAACAAAACGCGGACTTATAGACGGACTTGGAACCGTAATAAAATTCCTAACAGGAAATTTAGATTCAGAAGACGGAAAACGATACGAAAACACTATTACAAAATTATCCGATAAAACAAATTTAAACTCCAAAATATTGTTGGAACACACTCATATGATAAATAAAACCATAAATGATATACTAATTTTAAAGGCTAATCAAGAAACACTTATTGATCACATTAACAAAGTTTTGGAAACTAACGAAAACATAAAAAATCGATTTACTATAGAAAATATTGAAATTATTTTGATAGAAACGCTATTTTCACTACAACTATTCTTTAACAATTGGTCAGAACTCGAAAATGCACTCACGTTCTCCCAAAGCCAACAAATGCACGTTTCCCTGCTAGAAAATGAAAAACTTATTGAAAATCTGAATTCTATTCAAAACTTCCTATCTCAAAATCAAGATAATGCTTTACAATTACCCTTTCCAATAAAACCCGAATCACTCCATTTATATGAAAAAATAATGATCACTAAAGTTTATCAGATCAAAAATAAAATAACTTTTATATTTGAAATCCCGCTTGTCCTAAAGAACAAGAATTTTAAGATAATCGAACTAATACCGTTTCCAATTTATATAGAAAAATCTCTTTATCGAATGATAATACCCACTTACAATATGCTTTTATTCGGCAAGGTAGAATCTATACCTATTAATATAAATCAATGTAAACTAATAACACCGAATCAATATTTTTGTAATCAAAGGGACAACTTCAATATACCAAATAGTAAAATTTGCGAAACGCAACTCCTATCCTTCTCGAAAAACCAATCCTGTAACCCCTACCTATTCAAACTAATCGATTCAAAAATCACCCAAGCCGATACCTCTACATGGCTGATAACCACTCCTGATAAAATACTGCTTGAAATTAATTGCAAAGATCAAAGTTATAAGAAAACCCTGGAAAGATCCAATTCAATATACTTAACTAGTGATTGTACTGTATTAATCGATCACAAAACCCTCCTATTTAATATGAAAGTAACTTCCAATAAAAACGAAATAATGAGAATTCCGAGCATCAACAAATTAGAAAGGAAAACAACAAATTCGAATAAAATAAAGCCACTACACCTTTTACCTATCAATACAAGAAACATTATTGATAATCAGGCCCTAATTCAAAAAGAACAAAACTTATTAGAATCTGATAATATAGATAAGAAATCGTACTCGATCATGACAATTATTGCTTTAGTTTTAACCGTTATAATAATTGTAGTAGTTATACTTATATGTTTATTGTGTTATTATAAGAGATCATTGTTATGAATAAGTTACTTAAATTAACAAATATCAAAAACTCTCAGTGTAATCAACTGGCCGAAGCCAAATTCTAACACATTTTTATATTTCTATATTTTTGTATTTTTCTAATTTTCAAACGAAAAATAAACTAAGGGTGGAGGAGTTATATATTACGCTTATGCATATTCAACAGAAGATGAGCTGGGTAGCATATCACATTAGATAATAAATAGATTAACTCAGCGTCTGGCAAGCTTAGCTTATAGCACTTTTAATTTCTTTAAGTAAGAATAATTCTGAACGTCAAAGACGACACATGTATTATCTCTTCCGCGATTTGTAACTTGTTTGCGTGTAAATAACAAATAAAGTTTTTAAAAATATAGTTTCTTTTGTTAACAACAAAAGTTGCACACACTTTTCGGAAATTCAACTCCGTCCAATTAAACATTATTTATCCATTTTTCTACTCTAGAAAAATTTGATTTTATGTCATGTAGCACAGTCGTTGCGAATAGGAGTAAATGAGTTATTAATTTTTTCTCGGCATTCGTGGGACACTCTGTACTCCATATATTTTGAATAAGTAATACAACAATGAAACTCGTTTGAAAGATTAAAGATATAATTTGCTCCAAGAAATTCTTTCATTGTAGGAGTTTTGTCGTCCAGTATTTAATATGTTTATCCCAACTACCGGTAAAATATAGTTTTTGAAGAGATACCGAATTTATTACATACTTTCAGACGAGATTGTATAAGTGTGAATATATGATTATTAATACTGTACGTTTTTATCGATACACAGGAGGAGAAGACATCGAGCTTAACGCTGGTAGACATACTTATCCATTTTCGTATATTCTACCAGCACCACTGCCAGCATCCTTTGAAGGCAGATTTGGAACAGTCCGATATACCATAAAGGCTACAGTTGATCGACCTTGGAAAACAGATTACACAGAGAAAATAGGGTTGAACGTGTTTACGCCTTTTGATTTGAATCTGATGCCCGCATTCCGAGTACGTATGTAATATATAGCGATGAAAATGAAAGGTACCAAATAGTTGTAAATAGGCATCAAAATTGGATTATAGGCTGCCAGATAGGCATAAAACCATCAACTTCTAAAAAATAATTAAGAAGTTTTTAATATACGCATAAAAGTGATATCTGGATAGTGTTTGGGCTTCTCTTCGGAATGAAGATCACACCATTGTAGCTATTACATTAATTCTGTAAACTCTCCTACTATTTAGATGAAAGTAGACAAATTTAGATAAATATGAATCTGCCGAGAACTACAATTTTCAAGTAAATTTAAGGACATTTTTCCAAAACGTCCCAACAATTCATTTTGCCACGTTTTCACCCTGGTGGGTTTTTAGTTAGTATTAACCTTATAAAATCCAGATTCAGTATGAAAATCTAATTTTGTGGAAAAGGGAAGCCATGATAAATAATAAATCCAAATATACAGAAAGATATTTGTTGTGGTGCGATGTATTTCTCCCTCTAAATGCCCTATTAACTGATAACCGTTTTTCTCTAATTGCAGAATCCTAACGCTACCTCTGTTGAGAAACAAGTGCGTAGTTTTTGCTGCCAAACAAACCCAATCACTCTTAATATATCCTTGCCGATTACAGGATATGCAATAGGTCAACAAATCGACGTACGTGCTGCCATAAAAAATATGTCTAATGTCACCATTGAGAGTGTGCAATTTAGGATCATGCGGGTAGGTACTTTCTTGTGTTTATATTTTAAAAATATATTAAGAATTTAATATTAATATGTTGATAAACGCGCTTACGTAATCGCCTGTGATTTGCCGTAATAGATTAGTGGTAAAGCTTACAGCCAGACTTACTTCCTACGCTTGGGCTTTCAAATTCCGCGATCTAATTGGTCTAATGCTTTCATATTTTCATCGATTCATTCTATTTATAAATTATTAGAAGTAGTAATTATGTTGTGAAGATAATTCATTTTTAGTAAAATACAAAGATTTCGGACGTGAAGCAATACTCTTACCACTAAGTTAATGAGGCAGCCCACATCTGATGTCAGAAGCGCGTATGTCAACATTCATCACTAAATAATTAATTAAAAGTCTTTTAAATAAATAGGTATCAAGTGACGCAAAAGTTGTTACGTCATTAAAGGTTATCGCGAGTAGAAACATCACGGAAGATGTAACATACAAATTTTCATATTTATGTTCAACTGATATACACAGTATACAGGGTGTCCCACGACGTGAGGTCAGTACTTCGTGTACGTAATCTTTAAACCAAATATAGTTAAAAATTCTAATAAAGTTATGCCCTAAAGTAAACCGTTTTCAGAACACTGAGTGTTAAATTATTATCTATTTATTAAATAATTACAATTTCAGGATGGCCAATGTTTATTTTTTTTGGGTTAAATTCACAATGAAAATTGTTCAAAATGGCCATCGTTGCTCTCGAGACACATTCTAGCTTTTCTTAATAGAGATCTGGTTGCCCTACGTAACATATCATTATTATTCCGAATTAGTTCTGTTGCTTCAACAGTCTCTGATGGTGTTTGGAATACCATATCTTTCACATGGCCCCACAAATAATAATCCAAACAAGTTCAGGCCGGAGATCTTGGGGGCCAGGGGTGTTGTTCTCCACTACCAATTACACGTCCTTCAAACCGTTGATTCAAAAATTGTCTTACATGTAACACAAAATGGGCAGGGGCACCATCGTTCTGGTACCACATACCATGTCTCATCACCAGAGGGACATCATCTTTCAATCCTCCCTAATGATCTAGAAAATTTAAATATATGTCGGTGGTTAAATAGTTCTCAAAAACGAATGGACCAATGAGCATCTTATCAATAATTTCGCAGATATTCGCTGAAAACCTATGTTGATAATTTGACACTGTCATTATTCTCCAAATCCCAAGAGTGGTTGTTCTTTCTGTTCAATAATTCATTCCTTGTAAATGTTGCCATGTCATCTGTGGTTAAAGTTCTATTACGTAGGTTTCGATTTTGAATGATCCAGCGGCAAAATTCCATACGACTAGGGAAATCTATAGGTAAGAGGGCTTAAACAGGCTGGATATGAAATGGATATAAATCATGACATTTCAATGTTCTCAGACTCGCATTCGTAGCACATTAAGTCGTGCAGATACACGACGAACAGAGGTGCTGGGATTCTTATAATTTCTCGTAGTATGTTGTCCTCATTGTCTAATACTTGCTGTATTGGATGCTCAGTCGACGGTTTCGGGAAAGTTCCATGTTCACGTAGGTGGTCGTGTACTCGTTGGAAAACTCGTCGGTCTAGTAGTCGCCGATTTGGAAGTCAACCCATATTCTCGAGCAGCTGTTACCGAGTTTCCATCATAAAAACCGTACATGTAATGGATATCGGCGTACCCAACGCGTTGTAAAAGTAAACATTATCAACATTGTTAATAAGCGTAAGCAGAGAAATCAACTTCAAGGTGCCTTACCTTTTGGCATACAAGTAAATAATATCAAATACCACGTAATATCATTTATTTATTTACTTCTTTAATAATCGATTTAGAGAAAATGACCACTCTTTCGTCTCGACTTCTTTTCACCTCTCCTACACGTAGGCGAAATAGTGACTTCATGTCATGGGACACCCTGTATATCTATCCATTTAATATTGTCACATCTGTGACTGTTTGAACGACACACATGATAAGTAAAATGATTGAACAATTATATTATTACTAAAATCGTTTACGTGACAGTTAACACAAATCATGGAACGCTAACCAACATCATGGCATTGCTGATAGTGTCTCAGGAGGGTCTCATCACTCTGGCTAATGCGACGTCAGTCTATCTGAGATTCAGATTCAAATACGTTCATTCAATGACTTAAGATATTACATTTCATTTTATTAAAGATAGTTATATAATTGATGGGCGGACCATTGTAGGCTTTAAGCCTTTTCAGTCCTGAGTCTTCTTTTCTTCTTCTGGGTCGATGATGTCCTGGTGGATTGCTGTTGAGTGGATGGCTGACGGGTGTTGGTTCTTGATTCTTGGTTCCTGGTGTGGTGGGTTCCCCTCCGTTGCTTCTGGTTCTGGTGTTGCGGGTTATCTGAAATTGGAAGTTGGAATTAGTGAAGTGTGAATGGAATTTCTTCCACCAGGGCAATACGGTTGTTTAGTAGATCGGGGTACAGAGATGAAAGGAAGGTAATTGGGGGTTGTTTGAGTTTCCTCTGGGATTTTCTGGGGATGCGGTTAACTAGAACGAAATTGCGATTTAGGGGTTTGTGAGAAGTCAGGGAGGATTTATATGGCGATAGGAATGCCGTGGAGGAGAGTTTTAGATAAATATTTCTGTTGGAGTTTCAAAAGATGGTCATTGATTGGAGTGGTTTGGGCGTCGATGTGGACTTGGTTACTGGGATGTTCTCAATGTCGGCGTTAAATGCGACGGAGCCTTTCGCATGCTGCGATTTGATGGATAAGATGGGATTTGATACTGGCATATAGAGGCTCGGTTGTCTATGATGGTATGAAAGTATTGTACGTGTATAGAAGGGTTCGGGAGTAGCAACTTTGGAAACGGCCTTGGGTGATTCGCAGGAGGGTGGAAAGGTTGCGCATTTTTTTCAGGGTTTTTTGCACATTTGTGTTGAAAGGTGATACCCAGGTATCGGGCTTGGTTGGAGAGTGGGATTCGTTGTTATGGATAAAAATGTCGATAGCCGAGGGATCTAATCTAGGGTTTCTGGTGGAGTTTGGATGGCGAAATAGGATGGCTAGTGATTTTTCGGCGTTGAACTTTATTCTCCATCGGCTGGTCCACCGGCGGATGCTGTTGAGGGCGATTTGGATTTCACGGGATGCAGAAACTGATGTTTTTTGGGTGGTCCAGATGGCGCGAAAAATCTTGTTATGGCTCGGATCGAATTTGTGATAGGAAAATCGTGAGAGTAAACAGAGCATAATAAATGGGAAAGTACAGATCC